>PVJL010005778.1:0-102965 GCA_004026885.1 Lyroderma lyra
GGGAAAAGCTGAAACCTATTCCCCTCAAATCAGGAACAAGACAGGGATGCCCCCTGTCACCACTGTTATTTAATATAGTACTGGAAGTTCTAGCCACAGCAATCAGGCAAGAGAAAGGAATCAAAGGTATCTAAATTGGGAAAGAAGAGGTCAAATTGTCACTATTTGCGGATGACATGATCCTTTATATAAAAAATTCTGAAGATTCTATCAGGAAACTATTAGAAACAATAAACGAATATAGTAAAGTCACAGAATACAAAATCAATGTACAAAAATCAACAGCATTCCTTTATACAAACAACGAATCCACAGCAAAAGAAATGAGGGAGTCAATTCCCTTTGCTATCACAACAAAAAGAATGAAATACTTGGGAATTAACTTAACAAAGTATGTGACAGACTTATACACAGAAAATGATAAGACACTTTTGAAAGAAATTGGAACAGACTTTAAGAGGTGGAAAAATATCACCTGTTCATGGATAGGAAGACTTAACATTGTTAAAATAGCCATTCTGCCCAAAGCAATCTACAGATTTAATGCAATACCCATCAAAATCCCACAATCATACTTTTGTGGAATAGATAAAAGAATTATTCGATTTATGTGGAACCATAAAAGACCTCGAATTATGAAAGCAATACTACATAAAAAGAATGAGGCTGGTGGCATTACATTCCCTGACTTCAATTTATATTACAAAGCATCAATAGTCAAAACAGCTTGGTACTGACAGAAAAACAGAAATATAGACCAATGGAACAGAACAGAAAACCCAGAAATAAATTCACAAATTTATGGAAAAATAGTTTTTGATAGAAGAGCAAAAATCATACAATGGGGAAAAGACAGCCTCTTTAGTAGGTAGTGCTGGGAAAACTGGAAAAACATATGCAAAAGAATAAACCTGAGCTGTGAACTCTCTCCATGTACAAAAATTAACTCAAAATAGATTAAAGACCTTCATATCAGACCTGCAACAATAAACTGTATAGAAGAAGGCATAGGTACTAAACTTATAGACCTAGGACTCAAGGAAGACTTCATGAACCTGTCCTCAAAGGCAAGGGAAGTAAAAGCAAAAATAAATGAATGGGATTATATCAAACTTCTGCACACCAAAAGAAACCATCGACAAAGCAAAGAGACCACGAACTGAATGGGAGAAAATATTTGCCAATAACGCATCAGATAAGGGTGTAATATCTAAAATATATAAAGAACTAATAAGACTTAACAACAAAAAAACAAACAACCCAATTGAAAAGTGGGCAGAAGAACTAAACAGACATTTCTCCCATGAAGAAATACAAATGGCCAGCAGACATATGAAAAAATGCTCATCCTCATTAGCTATCAGGGAAATGCAAATTGAAACCACAATGAGATACCACCTCACACCTGTGAGAATGGCTATTATCAACAAGACAATGAATCACAAGTGCTGGAGAGGGTGTGGAGAGAAAGGAACTCTGGTACACTGCTGGTGGGAGTGCAAACTGGTACAACCACTGTGGAAGGCAGTGTGGAGGTTCCTCAGAAAATTGGGAATGGAAAGACCATGTGACCCAGCAATCCCCCTTCTTGGGATCTACCCAAAGAACTTGAAAACCTTTGTCCGCAAAGACTTATGTACCCCAATATTCATCGCAGTGCTGTTCACAATGGCCAACACATGGAAACAACCAAAGTGCCCTGTGACAGACGACTGGATAAAGAAGCTGTGGTACATATACACAATGGAATATTACTCAGCTGTAAGAAAAGGTGAAATACTGCCATTTGCCACAAAATGGATGGACCTGGAGATCATCATGCTTAGAGAAATAAGCCAGACAGAAAAAACAAAGAACTGTATGACTTCACTCATATGCGGTATATAAAACTGTAAGCAATGAAGAATAAAGAAATGAACAAGCAAACTAATAACCCATGGACACAATCAATAGTTTAATGTTTATTTGGGGACGAGTGGGTTAGGGAGGGGAGAAAGGGGAGGGGGTGGGAGAGGAGGGGGGAAGCTAAATATAAGGTGATAGAAAGAGAAGTCACATTAGGTGGTGAAATTATTAGACAACAAGTTGACAATGCACTGTAGAATTGTATGCCTGAAACCTATGTAATTCTTGCTATCAGATGTCACCCCAAAAAGTCTAACAATAACATTGAATAAAAAAAGAAAGTAAAAGCTTTATGGAGGAACTGAACAACACTATCTAATTTACATTTATAGAACAGTCTATCCAGTAACAGGGGAAAAATATATTATTTCCAAGATGGATCATTCACTAAGATAATTGTGTTTACTGGGTCATAAAACAAATCTTAAGTTTAAAATGACCAAAGCTATACAAAGGTTCTTCCCCGACCATTATTGAATTAGACTACAAGTCATTAAAAGATAACAGGAACAAAAAAAAATAGTAATAGTAACTCTGGCTCTGATGATTAAGCACAGTCACATATGAATCTGACAGTTCAGTTTATGCTTATGTTGGCAGCACTGTACAAACAACTTGGTAAGGTTTTATAACCTTGATATGTCTGCATCTCACAGCTATGTTCGTGCCCACATATGTAGTGTCTTGCTGAGTGGTTTTCATTATTGTTCTTGCATGTTTTTGTGTGCTGTTGCAATAACGTCAGAGCTTGAATTGGAGCAATGAACAAACATGAAATTTCTTGTTAAAGTTGGCAAGAGGAGAAGTGAAATCAGGGATATGTTAGTCCAAGTTCACTGGGATAATGCCATGAAGAAAACAGCAGTGTACAAATGAATTCAACATTTTTCTGAGGGGAGAGAATGTGTCACTGATGAAGACAGGTCAGGGCTGCCAGTAATGAGCAGAAATGATGAAAACATTGCAAAAATTTGTCAAATTATGTATCAAAATAATTGGTTGACTGTGAGAAGCATGGCAGACCAATTAAACATTGATGGAGTGACAGTTGGGAAAATTTTAACTGAAAATCTTGGCATGAGAAAGGTGTATGTACAAATGCTCCTGAAACAGCTCACTGATGATCAAAAGCAAAGGAGAGTCGAAGTTTGCCAAGACTTTTTGGAGAGACAAGATGATGTAGTGGGTCATGTTATCACTGGTGATAGAACATGGGTGTATCTATATGAAGAAAGTGTCAAAGTGCACAATGGAAGTCAGCCAATTCTCCACAACCAAAAAAGTTATGTCAGTCCTTATTAATAATCAAAACGATGTCACTAAACCTTTTTGATATCAGAGGAATTACTCATTTTGAATTTGCAACAACTGGACAAACAGCCAACCAAGTTTACTATTTGGAAGTGCTGAAAAGGCTGTGTGAAAAAATTGGACAAAAATGACCTAAACATTTCACCAACAACTCATGGCTCTTGTATCACAACAACGTACCAGCTCATATGACACTGTGAGGGAATTTTTAGTCAGGTAACAAAAAAAGTGTATTGGAACACAATCCTTACTCACCTGATATGGTGCCCAACAATGACTTTTTTCTTTACCTGAAGATAAAGGAAATATTGAAAGGAAGACATTTTGATGACATTCCGGACATAATGGGTAATACTACAACAGCTCTGATGGCTATTCCAGAAAGAGTTCCAAATTGCTTTGAAGGGTGGACTAGGCACTGGCATTGGTGCATAGCTTCCCAAGGGGAGTACTTCAAAGGTGACCATAGTGATATTCAGCAATGAGGTATGTAGTACTTTTTCTAGGATGAGTTTGTGAACTTAATTGTCAGACCTCAGTCTCTTATTTTGGAAACCATCATTTTCATTGTTACCAGGTAGTTCATTTCACTAACAGAATTTTCTTGTATAAATCTTGGCTGATTGAGGATAGCCACCACTGAGCTGTACAATGATATAGTTTCCCCTCCTACTAAGGCATTTCTTGCTGCTCTGGTAAACAGAATATTATTTGGGCTCCCAATATGACAAAATTATTTGGTGTTCTTTCATCCTCATGTAGTATATCACTCTGGCATATCCTCTTCTCAGAGAAGTTTGTTATGTTCTTCCACCTGTCATGGCAGTTACAGCTTTTTTATTTTACTTGGTGTGTCCCAAGAACACTCCAAATTTCTCAGTCATGTTAGCAGCAAGTTAGTACCTTTTTGAGTGCCATTCCTAGGGTTTTAAATTCAATACTTTAAAAAAGTATACTGTCTTATTCAAGTTTATGTTCAGCTGTCTAATCTTCATCCAGCACATGCAGGGTTCTGTTTAAGAAGTACTTTTATGTCAGTGTATTTTTAGCTAGACCATGTAGTTCAGTTGGGCGATAGTCTCCTTCTTCTTCAGGAGACTCAACATGTCTCTGTCTAGGTCATGATGGAACTCTAGTTTTATATCTATTGCCTAGGGTGAGTGGTAGAAATAAATTCTGAAGATGCATTTGTTGCTTGCAAGGTAGAAGAATTTGTATCATCTTCAAAGAAAGTGGAAGTGAGACACTTTAACAGGAAAGAGTCTCTTCTGCATGCCCAAAGAATTCAGGGGAATTGGAGGTTCAAGACTTTCAAGTGCCTCACTTTAAATATCTCCCATATCATACTAAGGGTCCAACTCTTTCCAGTGGGGACCTGATGCTGGTATTGCAGACCTTCTTGGGTTGAAAAGTCCAATATATCTCAAGCTCTACTTCTCTCGGCCCTGGGCTTGATCCTCAACTTGTTCTTTCCTCTTCTAGCAGGAAATGAAATACTTTTTATACAGCTAATGAGGCTCTTTTAGTTTCAAATTTATCCTTCAATTGTGATTAATTACTCTCAGTCTTTCTTTCTTTCTTTTCGAAGTATTTATTGTCCCCAGGAAGAGACACATAATTCCGTTATAGCCAGTATTTTACCTATATTTATATGCCTGGTAAATTACCCTCTCTAGTGCATGCCCTTCCATGGTACAGCATTCCACTTCACCATGGGTGAAAGATCTAAGTGTTGGCATGCCACCATGTACTATCAGGGACCAACCTTCCTCCATTTATGAAATTCTCATTACTGGCTGAGCCATAGGTGATCTGTTCTAAAACATCACTTACTACCAACTTTCTTGTAACAATTCAGGTACCAACTGTGTCAAGTCAGGTCACCTAGAGAAGAGATTCTGAGATGGAGATTACCACTTATGAACTAATATCATCACTTGTGGAGGGCTGAAGTAGGTAGTATTTAGCAGAGGGAGAGGATGGGCTGTGATGCAGCCACAGCAAAGGACTCAGGCAATCCCACAAGGAACTCTGAGGTTATGATGGCCTTGCAGTGTAGCCCCAAAAAGGGAAAGTAAACAAGGCTTTTATATATTTGCATTGATCAGTCATTGGATGTAGGTGTGACTTCAGACAAGGCATCACTCTTAGGTTAAGGGCAATAATAAGAACGACTCATCTGCAAGCTGTTACCTGCAATATTCCTAAGAGCTGGGGAATGAGTGTATCAGTAGAGTCATACTTTGTTTTATTGCTTGTGGCTTTCTTGCACTTCACAGGTTTTTGTTTTTTTTTTTAATTAAATTTGAGATCATCATGCTAAGTGAAATAAGTCACAGGTGTGGTTTTTACACAATGAAGGCAAGACCTCTCCACCAGTAAAAAGATTATGACTTGCTTCATTGCAGTGCTGCAGAACTGAACCCATATCTCTGAGGTATGCCTGCATTGAAGATGGAGGATCTGGTGACAGCACCCAGTATTCACTACAATACATGTTAAGAACTGTTACATTGTCCTGGCAAGTTTTATTCTTAAAAGCTATGGTATATATATATGTACACCAGCTTTTTGGGTTAGTAATGTCTTACTATATCTTTATTCTATGTTTACACTTCATACTTTCAATTTTCTTTGGGTTGTTTGTGTCTCTTTTACACAACATACCTTTAAAAAAGATCCTCCTTAAAAACTAGAAATTTTCTCATCCTCTAATGTCTCATCCACCTCTCATACTGGTACTATGTTAGTATTTTATAAATTTTCAGGCTGCTTTTTTTTTTAAATTCATTTTTATTGTTAGACTTATTGGGGTGACATCTGTTAGCAAGGATTACATAGGTTTCAGGCATACAATTCTACAGTGCATTGTCAACTTGATGTATAATAAGTTCACCACCCAGTGTGACTTCTCTTTCCATCACCTTATATTTAGTTTCCCCCCTCCTCTCCCACCCCCTCCCCTTTCTCCCCTCCCTAACCCACTCATCCCCAAATAAACATTAAACTATTGATTGTGTCCATGGGTTATTTGTTTGTTCATTTCTTTTTTTCTTTGCTTTCAGTTTTATATTCCACATATGAGTGAAATCATGCAGTTCTTTGTTTTTTCTGCTTTTTTATGGGTATACTGTCTCTTTTTTCTTAGGAATATATATATATATATATAGGCTGTCTGGAAAGTATCCAGCCATATAATATGAAAAATAGAGACATTTATGGCTGGATTTATTCTGGATAGTCCTTGTATGTATATTTTTGTTTATTTTTAAATAGACAACTTCATCAATATATTTTATCAAAATCACTGCCTTATGTCTTTCAGTATTATCCATAGGTTTTTTTTCCGTCTTCTTATTTGAATAATTACTAAAATTTTGTTACATATGGGTTGTATATGGCAAATTTTCTGTGGTCTTGTGATTCCTATAAATATTTTAATTATAATCTTATGTTTTAATGATAATTCCATTGAAAAGATGAATTTCAAATTTTCTAGCCTTCAAATCATTGAAATTATCCTCTGTTTCATCTTGAAAGTAGTTTAGTTTGGGAGTCTAATGGTGTGGAGATCTATTCTTTCTCATGAAAAGATCCTTACAAAATTTTCTTTGTCTTGAGTATTCTTAAATTTTATTAAATTTTATAAATTTTTTGTTTTTCTGTATTTTTGTCACTCAATGCATTTTTTCAACCAGACATTCATTATTGTTGTTTATGTCTATAAATTTGTTTCAAAATTATATTTTATGAGACATATAGCTAATATTTTCTCAAATAGTTTTATGTTTTCCATTTCTGTTTTTCTTATCCAGGATTCCTATTATTTGGATTTCAGAAATTCTATGTCTATCATCCATATGTTTTTAACTTTTTAAAAATAATTTTTATTCTTTTATACTTTTTCCTTTCAAGGGACTTTCTCAGCCTGGGTTTTAAATTGATAAATGTTTCTTTAACTCTGTACATTCTACATTTTATCTTCTGTCATCTATTATTACATTTTCATATTAATATTTCTTCTTTATTCTTTTATTGCAAGTTTTCATTCTCTCATGTTGCTAATAATTCACTTTTTTCTTTTACTACATTTATCTTTTTTTAAGAAATTTTAGTCCATCTGTACCCATTTTACATTTTTTTGTTTTTTTAATATAACTTTAATTCTCCAGTGTTTCATTGTTTTGGATTGTGAACTAATATTCTATTGGATGTATCAGCTACTATATCGGATTAATGTAGATGAAGTCCTGAAGGACCTATAGCTGTAAATAATTTAAGGTGAAGAACAGAATGGAGTAGTCTGAGGCACCAGACTTAATCATGTCTCACATTGTCGAGAAATTTGTCATTTCTGAACTTCCCCTCAAACTCTTTAAGAAGCAGCATTGGGCAGATGCTGTCTCCCTATAGTATAATCCACTGAACCCTTGGAATAGAAGACTGTAGGTCAGCACAAAAGTTGCAGATACATACTTATTCTATAACAGTGGTATAAATTTTTTATTTATTTTACCTGATGCCAAATTTTACTGGAAGGAAGATGTCACAGATGTAGGATATTTAGCAAAGTACTTTTGGCATCTAGGGGACTTGAGAATACACACAATTTCCAGTGACACAATTGTGCAAGAGAGCATCTCATCAGACCTGGTAAGCTCAATAATTAGTTTTATACTGCTGATTTGTATTCAGCATGTGGATCTCCATTCAAGGAGGACTTATATGACTATTGATACTAATAAGTGCTGAACTCTTCCAGTTTTGGATGAAATTCAGCTTCAGCAAGTGAACATCTTTATGTGGGAAATCTACCAGTGTCTTTACTCAGATGACCCTGAAGAATATTTTACGTCCAGAGTACCATGAACATTAAATGGTCATTGCTCATCAGTAGCAGCTACTGAAAACTGTAGGTATTTCAGAGATTCTTAAAGTAATAAGGTATATTTTTATTGAAACTTGACAGTTATATTTTAAAATGGTAAATTGAATGCCATTACTGTTAGTAAAATATTTAAATAGCATGATTGTCTTATTTACTAAAAAATTTTTTTATATCTTCTATAAAAGCTACTTTTTATTAATTATAAAAAGTCATATTTCTCATGGGGAATAATAATCACTTACTGGTGGAAATGTAAATATTTAATATGCAGCATTAAAATCTGAAATGTGATTTAGTACAAAAATAATCAACTTCAAAAATTGGAATGCTTTCCTAGTATACTAGGTATTCTTTAGTTGGCTTGTTTGTTTGATAGTATCTTTTTTTTAAAAAAGTGAAAAATTTATATTTAAAGGCTTGAAAAAATCACTTTGCAGAATTTTCCACTTAGTCCAACAAAGATTCTATTTTCAAAATAATTTGTGAAATTTCTCTTTTGAACATACTGGGGGAGTCAGCAATACATTCTTTGGAAGGTGATCAATGGCCAATAAGTCTCATTTCTTGAAATTAATCTGATTCATAGAAATAACCTAAGATCATACAGAACTTAGCTTCCTGGAAATGTGAATGACAAAGCTAGCACATGTCAATGATTTAGAGGACGTGTCCAAGGAATTTAAAAAAAAAAGAATATTTTGAACAAAGAATTTTTCTTTACAAGGGGTACAGAATTTACTTTATTTGTAAAGATTGGCATATTGTAAATATATATTTCTCATGTCTTTGTGATTATGCTTTATATAGAGTCAAAATGAAAAAAACATTTAAGGAAGACTGTCATTGTCTTTTTGTTTATCTGCTTGTTTTCTTTTTTTCTCTTTGATGATCATTTGAGTTATCCAAATTATGTACTTGGATTTATTCTCTTTTTTATTAAAACTGGTCAATTTGGCCCATGGCAAACAAAATAGATTTTAAAGTAATTATTCTATTAATAGTTTTAAAAAATTAGAACAACATGTCATACATTTCATTGACAGAATTATATATGTTATTTTCAAAAGTATTTAAGTTACTTGATATTCTGGCTAGGTTTCAGCACTCTCACTACTGCAACCTGGGTTTGATCCCCACTCAGGGAACTAACCAAAATAAATAAATAAGTAAATTACTTGACATTCAGGAAGAGACTATTTATTGAAATAAAATAAAATTTGATAGGTGATATTTTTAAAAGTATTCTTAATAACATTGATTATTTAGAAAAGGATCCATGTCATTTATAAAGTTTTTAATAAAGTATTGATTACCTGTACAAAAAAAGGATATATTTATATTTAATTACAAAAAAATATACTTCTAATAAAATTAGGAATGCAACTCTCCAATGAACAAATTAAATCACTTTATATGCTGGAGATTGAGACCAGATGCCTTTTATGACTTTATATTATACAATTATGATCCTGCATTTCCATATTTTATAAGCAACAGACCTAAGAATTTCCTGAATTGAATGAACCTTTTACCATATTAGCATGGTGAAATTACATTTTCAATTAGGTTTTGCTGACTGTATTATTCAGACTGCTTACACTGCTCTTTGATAAGGTATTAAAGCATAATTCAAAACAACACAAAGTTAAAGGCATCCCAAAAAATATAAAATACCTTCTTTTTCCTTGGTATAAGATTCAGCAATGATATATCCTCTATTTATTACTCTCTTTCAAAAACCACAAGCTCAGGGACACTTGGTCTCAAACATTATTTCTCCAAGTATTAAAAACAAACAAACAAACAAAACAAACAAACAAACAAAACACCACAAGCTGTCTATGTTGTACCCTACCCTAAAGTAGGGTACATGTGAATGTTATTTTCAGGTTCTTTTTGCTTTTATTTTCATTTTTTCCCTAATTCAGTGTATTAACTGTCCAAGTTCATTAGTAGTTTTAACCCTTCTACTGTGTAGTACTGTGGGCTTTAAAGAAATTTAAAAATGTTTTGCACAGCAATTGTTCTAAGGAATCATACCATAATGCCCATAAAAAAAAGCCAACTGCCAAATAAATGCAAGAAGTATTACTTTAACTCTGAATGACTTTCAGAAACACTATGTGTGAAAGTTAAAATTCATTTCCAACAGAAATTTCAACAAGAAAGTTTACTAGAACAGTAACAGAAGCAATATTTTCTATAAAACTTAAATTTTAATAGACTAAATCAGCTTCCACATTGTTTATTTTAATACTCAGAAAAGAATATTAATTTTGTTAGTTAAGATCAATAGAGGTGACAAAGATATTAGATCAATGAATAAGGTTTTTCTTTTTGAAGATTGAAATTATCATCAAAGCAAACTTCACTTTTGTTTAATCAGCCACATGTAAAAATTAGTTCTATCTTTCAGACACACTTACAGAAAAGAAATATGCTGCTTTCCTGTGTCTTTCAAGTACACCAAGATCCAACATATACTAGTTTCCTTCACATGACACTGACCTTACTACTGAAAGCTACTTGTACAGCAAACTTCCCTAACTTCTTGGCATTGCAGTACAGAATAGAAATGTAAGCAATTAAAAATAGGTGGTTGATCTCACAGATTGAGACATTCCACAGCAGCATTACAGAATTTCAGATTATCTCATGGACATTTGCATCTTCTTTATTTTATTTGTTTCATGCCTAAAGGTTTTAGCAGGAAGCAATACCACTAAGTTTGTAAGTTTGTTTTCAGTAATTTGATTATGCTGATGGATTCAAACTATGAACTCCTTTGTGCTATGTTCATTGAATAATATGATTAAAGGTTTCCAAATCATTTTGAACAAAATACACCTAATATTTAAGAATTTTATATATTTACATATAACTTCAATAATCATTGTAGGGTATCTAAGTTGATTTAAAACGAGTTACAAAGAAGTTTTTTTAAAAATTCAAATATTATTTAATTCCTGTTGAAGATAGGCAGCAGGACAGAAAATATTGCCATGCTGAATATTTTTTGAGTATTTAACATAAATTTTTACAAAAATTCTCTCATTACTTTTTGTGTGTATATAAGTAATTTCTAAATTTTGACAACTGAAGATTCTATTTTGATCAATAACATGCTGCATTTTGTTTAGACAGTTATAAATTAGGTTTATGTTACTAACCATCTGCCAGAATACCTAAACTGAAAAAGAATGACAAAGTTACATCTTAATTAATTTATATATTTATTGAGATATAAGTGACATCTAATATTGTATACTTTTAAGGTGTACAACATATTGATTTGTTACATTTATATGTTGTAATATGATTACTACATTAGCTTTAGCTAACATCTCTATCATGTCACAAAATTAACCATTTCTTGTCCTGAGGTAAGAATTTAAGATCTAGTCTCTTAGCAACTTTGAAGTTTATAACACAGTATCGTTGATTATAATCACAATGTTTTACATTAGATCTCAGGATTTATGTATCTACTAGTTCCAGGTTTGTACCCTGAAACAACATCTTCCCAATTCCCCTTACCTCCAGTCCCTTATAACCATCATTCTACTTTTTGTTTTTATAAGCCTGCTCCTTTTAGATTCCACATCTAAATGATATTACGCAGTATTTGTCTTTATCTGTCTGAGTTATCTTACTTAGCATAATGCCTTCTTGGTCAATGCTTTTTTTATTGAGGGGGGGGTTGGTTCCCTGACCCAGGATCGAACCCAAGCTGTGGCAGTGAGAGCACTGAAGCCTAGCCACTAAGACCAACAAGGAATCCCCCTTTTAATCAAAGCTTTTACTATTCATTTTCCTGATGATAAATGACATTGAATACATTTTCATATATTTATTAACCATTTAAATGTCTTGATTTGGGAAGTACCAATTTAAGTCTGTTGATCATTTTTATATTGGACTTTATGCCATTTAAATTTATTTGTAGGAGATTTTATCTATATTTTAAATACAAGTCTCTTTATGTTTGAGGACATTACAGATATCTTCTTTTTCCATTCTATGACTTACTTTTTCATGATAGTTTTAATGTAGTTCAATTTATCAATCCATTTTGTGTCCCATATAAGAAATCTTTCTACCACCAAACAATTAAGACATCCTTATGTAGATTCCTACTAGAAAATTTATTTTACCTTTCATATTTAGGTGTACAAAATATCTAACATTAATTTTTGTGAATGATGTAATTTAGGGGTCAAGTTTATTGTTTTTCTATATGGGTATTTAAAGAGCACAGTGTCATTTATTAGAAAACAAACAAAAAACACATCACATCTTTCCTGTGATCTGTATATATCTTTACCATTAGAAAATGTTCACATGCATGTGAGTGTTTGTTTCTTGACACTACATACTATTTCATTGACCTACATTTTATCCTTGGACCAAGAATACACTGTATTAATTATAGAGGCTTTACAATAAATATTAGTAGCTTGTAAAATGAATCTTCCCATATTATCCCCCATTTAAATGTATTTGGTTAGGCTACACCCCTTGCATTTCCATACAATGTTAAGAATTAGCCTTTAAATTTCAAAAGCAAAAAATACAAATTTAATTGGGATCTCATTAAAAGTATATATGAATTTGTATGTATTGACATGTAGAAAACATTTAATTCTTCCAATCCATAAAAATGATATATCCTTCCATTTACTTATTTTTTTTTATTAAGACAATTTTTAGAGGAGTTTAAGGTTCACAGCAAAATTGAGAAGATGGTCCAGAGATATCCCATATACTCTGCCTCCACACATGCATAGCCTCACCCCATTATCATTATCTCCCATCACAGTGGTGTGTTTATTACAAATGATCAACCTACCTTGACACATCATAATCTCTCAAAATTTGTAGTTTATATGAGGATTTACTCTTGGTGTTACACATTCTATGGGTTTAGATTGACGTATCCCTTATTATGCTATCATACAGGGTATTTTTACTGCCTAAAAATCTTGTGATCTTCCTATTGATGGACTCCCCCCCAACTCCTGGCAACCACTGATATTTTTACTGTCACTATAGTTTTGTGCTTTCCAGAATGTCATATAGTTGTAATCATTCAGTATTTACCCTTTTTATATGAGTTCTTTCAGTCAGTAATAAGCATTTAAGTTTCCTCCATGTCTTCTCACATCTTGACAGCTCATCGTTTTTGTTAAATTTTTAAAAACTTTTTCAGTTTTATTAAAGTAGAGTTGACAGATTACTCTGTGTATGTTTAAGGTCTAAAACTCATTGATTTGCTATACTTACATACACAATAATTCCCACCATAGCATTACCTAACAATTTCATCCCATCACACAATTACCTTTTTTTTTTTTTTGTGGTAAGAAAATTTATGATCTATTCTCTTAGCAACTTTCAAGTGTATGCATATAATACAGTATTTTTATCTGTAATTACCATATTGTACATTAGATTCCCCTGGACTTACAAATCTTGTAAAAAAATTTTATCATTAAATTTATTGGGGTGACATTGGTTAGTAAAAATTACATAGATTCCATAGAAAGTTACATAGATTGTACAATTCTACAGTGCATTGTCTATGTGTTGTAATATGTGTTGTTCATTACCCAGAGTCAGTTCTCTTTCCACCATATATGTGAGACCTTGTCCCTTCTTTCCCACCCCTCACCCCCTATACTGTTCAATAACCACTAAACAATCTTATAACAGGAAGTTTATACCATTCTACCAGTATTCCCCATTCCTCCCATCCACCCAAACTCTGGTAGCCACTATTTTCCTCTTCCTTTGAGTTCAGCTTTTTTAAGATTACATATAAAAGTGAGATCATGCAGTATCTGACTTACTCTGTCTGACCTATTTCACTTAGCATAATGCCCTCAAAGTTAATCAAATCTGCTGCAAATGGCAGCAATTTCTCCTTTTTGGACCTGAATAATATTCCATTGTAAATATGTACCATATCTTCTTTATCAATTAATCTATTGATGAACAATTTTAATTCCATACCTGACTATTGTGAATAATGCTGCAATGAACATGGAATATGCACATGTTTGAGATCCTGTTTTCATTTCCTTTGGATATAAGTATATTATCAGAAATGAAAGTGCTGAATTTTATAGTAGCTCAGTTTTTAATGTTTCACATAATTTCATAGTACTATACATAGTGGTTGTACCATTTACATTTCTATCCCAATATTAACCCCATATTATCTATAAGGTTAGCCAATATTTTCTCCCACTTTGATAATTGCCTTTTGATTTTGTTGATCATTTTTTTTGCTATGCAGAATCTTTAGGTTTGATACAATCTCACTTATTTATTTTTGATTTGTTTTTGTGCTTTTGATGTCATATCCAAAAAATCGTCACTGAGAACAATGTCAATGAAGTTTTTTCCTATGTTTTATTAAAGTTTTATTGTCTCAGATATTATGTTTGCCTTTAATCCATTTAGAGTTCTTTTTCTTTGGAGTTATGTAATATAGGAGTGTAATTTAATTCTTTTGCATGTGGTTATCCAGTTTTACAACACCATTTAATAAATAAACTCTCTTTTCCCCATTGAGTATCCTTGGCTCCCTTGTCACAAATTGGATGACTGTATAGGTAAGGGTTTATTTCTGGCCTATTCATTTTATTCCATTGATCTATGTGTCAATTTCTTATGCCAGTATCACACTGATTTGATATGACTTTATAGTATACCTTAAAATCATGAAGTGATGCCTCTAACTTTGTTCTTATTTCTTGGGATTTCTTTAGCAATTGGGGTCATTTTTGGTTCCACACATATTTTAGGATTGTTTGTTCTGTTTCTGCAAAAAAATGCCATTGTAATTTTTGTAGGAATTACATTAAATTTATGGATGGTTTTGAGTAGTATAGACATTTTAACAATTTTTATTCTTTTGATTACAGACATAGAATATCTTTCAACTTGTATCTTCTTCAATTTATTACAAGTCTTTTAGGTTTTAGTGTACATATCTTTCACCTCTGGTTAAATTTATTTCTAAGTATCTTATTGTTTTTGATACTAGTGTGAATGGGATTGTCTTTCTTTCTTTTTCAGACGTTTTGTTAGTGTATAGAAATACAACTGATTTGTGTATGTTTATTTGTATCCCGCAACTTTACTGAATTTGTTAATTACTTCTAAAATTTTTTATGGTGTTTTTTAAAGCTCATTTTCCTTTATCACTAAATAATATTCCATTGTCTGGATGTACCATAGTCTATTTATTCATTTACCTTCTGAAGCACACCTTGGTTGCTTCCAAGTTTGGCCAAATATGAATCAAGATGCTATAAATATCCTTGTGCAGGTTTTTCTGTAATCATAAGTTTTCAAATTTTGGATATCAAGGAGCATAATTGCTGGATCAAATGGTAAAAGGATATTTAGTTTTGTAAGAATCCACCAAACTGTTCTCCAAAGTGGCTGTATGATTTGTATTCACACCAGCAGTGAATGAGAATTCCTGTTGCTCCATATCCTGGATAACATTTGGTCATGTCAGTGTTCTGGATATTAGCCATTCTTACAGGTACGTAATTTTATCTCATTGTTCTTTTCATTTTAATTTTCTTGATGACATGTGATATGCAGAATCTTTTTATATGCTTATTTGCCACCTATATATCTTCTTTGATGGAGTGTCTGTTAAGGTCTTCAGCCCATATTTTAATTGAGTTGTTTGTTTTCCTATTGTTCAATTTTAAATGTTTGTTGTATATTCTGGATAACTGTGTTTTTTCTGATGTGCCTTTTGAAAATAATTTCTCCTATTCTGTGGCTTGTATTCTACTTCTCTTAATATTGTCTTTCACAGAGTAGATATTTATTATTTTAATGAAGTGCAGCTTATCAATTATTTCTTTTATATGTTATGTCTTTGGTTTTGTAACCTCAAAATTCATCACCAGACCCAAGGTAATCTGGAGTTTTTATATGTTATCTTCTAGGAATTTTATAATTTTGCATTTTACATTTAGATCTATGAGTTGATATTTGTGAAGACTTTAAGGTCTGAATCTCAACTAAATTTTTACGTGTGTATGTCCAGGTTATTCAGCACCATTTTTGGAAAAAAACTATATTTTTGTTGAGTAGATTTATTTTTTTTATAATTTTTATTAAATTTATTGGAGTGACATTGGTTAGTAAAATTATATGTTTCAAGTGTACAGTTTTATAATACATCATCTATATAGTGCATTGTGTGCTCACCATCCAGAGTCAGTTCTCCTTCAATTACCATATATTTGACTCCCTTTACCCTCTTCTACCTTTGCTCCTTTGTCAAAGATCAGATGACTATACATGTGTGTCTATTTGTGAGCTCTCTTTTCTATTTCATTGATCTATAAGTTTATTATTTGCCAATAACACACTGTCTTATTTACTGTAGCTATGTAGTATCTTGAAGTCAGGTATTGTCTATCCTGTAACTTTTTCCACCATCAATATTTTGTTGGTTATTCTGAGTATTGTGCCTCTCCATATAAACATTAAAATCAATTTGTTGATATCCACAAAATAACTGGCTGGGATTTTTATTGGAGTTGCATTGAATTTATAGATTAAGATGGGAGGAACTGATAACGTGACAATATTGAGTCTTCTGATCCATAAGCATAAAACATCACTCCATTTATTTAATTCTTCTTTGATTTTGTTCTCAAGAGTTTTGCTATTTTCCTCATATTGATCTCATACATGTTTTGTTAGATTTAAATGTAAATATTTCATTTATGGGGGGTGCTAATGCAAATATGTTGTTTTTTAAATTTAATTTTAATGGGCCACTGCTGGTATAAAGAAATTAACTGTTGCATACTAATTGTATATCCTGCAACCTTGTTATATCATTTATTAGTTCCAGGAGGGTTTTTTAATTGTTCTTGATTATTTCAGATTTTTGACATATATGATGTCATTTCTAAACAAAGATGCTTTTAATTCTTCCTTTCCAATCTGCATACCTTCTATTTTCTTTTCTTATTGCATAGCTAGAACTTCCAGTACGATATTGAAAAGGAGTTTTGAGAGGGAACACCCCACCCTTTTCTTGTATGTAATCATAGCAGGAAAGCTTCGAGTTTCTCACCATTAAATATGATGTTATCCATTTATTTTTATATTTTTAAGACTGGATAGTTTTCTGTACAAATCTTGTTCATGTAAAAAATCTTTATTCACAGTTACTTAGTTTGTGTATGCTATTATAAATGGTAACTTCTAATAAAATTACTAAAATATTTATTTTAACCTTGCTATAACAACATTGTTTGAAGTTTATTAAATAAATAGATGACATGTATTCTTTAACAAATGAGTATCAAAGCAAATGACTCAAGCTTGGATCCTGAGATCTATTTTAGCTAGTTTTATATCTAACATCCTCATTAGAACTGCAATTTCCAGAGTTCACAGTTTTAAAACAAACCATAAATGAATCTAAAAATTCCCAAGTACATAATTTTGTACTCTTATAACCTTCCATTCACTAAATACACCTAGAATAAAATCCAAAGTCCATAATACATCCTAAAAATCACTACATTATCCAATTACTGAACACTTCTTCAACCTCATCTCTTGCTATTTTCTCTCTGCCTCACTATGCTTTGGACATACTACCAATGTTTAGTTTCTCCAACATATTTGTGTCTGCAAGAGCTTTCTAATGTGTTCCTTCCCTTGCCTGGATCTCTTCTCTTTTCCTAATTCCCACGTGTGGTTATTTACTACTACTACTTCTAATTATAGTTACCTAAATATTGTTTTTATATTGGAGACTATTTTTCCCTTGTAGTCTTTGATTATTACCCCAACATCATAAAATTAGTTTTCTTTGCTGTTTTCCTTCATGGCACATATTACCATTTATATTAAATAATTATTTTTGTAAAATGACACTTGACAAAGTGCTATGAAAGTAATGATTGTTTCTGCCCTATTCACTGATATTTGTCTTGAATTGATCTGTATCTGATAGATCATGGGGATCAATAAATAAATATCATTTTAATGGAAATAATAACAGAAAATGAATAAATGTATGAATGAAATGAATGGTTTCAAGGACAAAACTATAATGGAAATTCAATTAGAAAGTCCATTGAATACATCACCATGAAGAAGCAAAGCTAATAAATAGAAAGCAGGCTAACATAATATGTTGAACATGGGAGGGATATTAGAATATGAGAGTATGAATTTGGAAACATGTTCTCACCCCTAGAAGAAAGCCAAAAATACTTATTATAAGATTCTTACCCACAGCCCTAATGGTAAGAGGGAAAGTAAGTGAAAGCCACAAATAGGAAAAGGAGCATTCAGGGAAATTAACCATGAAAGAATTAGTGATAGAAAGTGAAAAATAGTTCTAAAGAAAGATTTCCTCAAATGCATGAATTACCATACTTGATAAACTTAATTACTGTGTCTTCCAGTCAAATAAAATTAGAAAACACCCTATCAAAGAAGAAAACATAATATTAGGTGCATATACTGCTAAAATTCCCCATTCTAACGTTTCTAAGTTTGTCGTATTCTCTATAGTGACTACTACTAGTTCCACATTTCAATGTAATATCATTAGCAAAAGTAAGCAATATGGTTTTTACTAAGGATTCTAGTTTGTTGATAGAAATGTGCCAAAATCTTAATGACATGCTAAATTACAAAGTCAATTTTGGAACAATTACTGTCCATCAAATTTATGGTTTGCCATGTAAGAGTATTAGCCAATTGCAATAATGAGCTATAGTGATAACAAATGAGTTTCTCTTTGTAGAATTTTAAATAAATTTTTCTTGCTTATTAACTCTTTAATTATATATTTGAACACAATTTGAAATAGTTTAGAAAGTGATAGGATATACTACTGTGTATTTAATCTTTTAAAACCTTATAATATGCTCATCACATAGACTTTAATAAAAAGAAACACTTTTATACAATGTCCAAGTATTATAAGGAGTTAAAAATCCTGTTAATAAAACAGAGGACTTTTACTTAGCAATGAGATGCATTACTGTGACAATATTATCTTATTATCTGTGAAATGTATTCTAATGTTTTGGTCCAAACAAGATCATTTAGGAGATATCTATCTAACTATCCATCTATCTGTCTATCTATCTATCTATCTATCTATCTATCATCTATCTATCTATCTATCTATCTATTTATCTATCTAACAATCCATCCACCTACATCTTCTCTGTTTAACAGACATGGCAATAATTAGGAAATAAGGAGCCCACAAGTTTCCAAGATTATGAAAAAAAGTTGAAATCCTCAGCAATTCAGACTCAAAACATGTATTCAACTATAATCATATCCTTGGGCTTTTGTCTATCTGTTCATCAGCAGAAACTCTTGAGAGAGTGACTAACTGGTAACAAGAGGTTTTCATAAGGTGGAGCTATGAAAGCAGAGAAACAACACGTTAATCTTTACAAACATGAAAAAGTAAGACAATAGTAAAAATGTTGCCCTTTTAAGTTTGTTTTCCATCATAATTTTATGAAATTTACATACTTATTATATAATCAAGTTTATTCTGATGAAATTCTAGTTCTTATTTTACCTAGACAAAATATTGACATTTATATTATGATATAATTCTTGCTTTGTTAACAATATAAAATACTAAATGGCAAGTATTTTTATATGTCTCACATTTGAGTTATTTGTACATTATTTTCTTTAACTTGTAAATGTTCTTGACTTCTACATGCAGATTAATCTAAAAGTAGTCTAAAAATGTGTTTTGAGTGAGTTCAAGAGAGTTGTTATAGTCCAAACTTAGCTGAACAATGAGTGACTTAGAGAGGAAACCATGAATGCTTCTTAATCTCTTAATTTAAAAAATGAGTGAATTGGACTATATGTTTTCTAAGGGTGGAAGTATTCTAATTATGTTCATTTTCCCTTTTCCATGTGAATATTTCAGCTATGAATCATCTTTCATTGCTAGCCATATTGACAGAGTAGGTATGAAGGTAGATATGAACAGGAAACAGAAGAAATTGTCCCAACAGCCTCTAAATTAAAAAGATAAGTTCAAGAAAAAGGAATATGTAGAAAAGAACTTGCCTGTTAGGAAGCCCATTAACAGATGTCTCCAAATTAAGGAGGAAAGGAATGCAAAAGAAGGGATGGCCTGTTGGGGGCCCCCATTAAATACCCCTAAAATAAAGAGACAAATTCCTCAGGAAAGAAATGCAGAATAAAGAATCAGCCCTGTAACATTATCAGCTATTCTCAAATGGAAAAAACATAAGATAATCAGAGAAATGCAAGACAAAGAGGAAATAACCCCACTTATTCAACTCTAAGTCCTGCTTCTCAAATCTCTGTTATTATGTAGCTTCATATCGTTCAAATAAAGCACCAAAGAGGGCATGGGGGAGAAACTTTCACCCAAGGAATAAACACCCTCAAATAGTGTAAGGTAGCGGAGGCTGCTTCCCTCTCTTGGGTCAGCCCACTTACTTCTTGAAGTGTACTTTTCTTTACTGATAAACTCTACCTTATGTTTTCACAAACACTGTCTCTTGAGTGAATACTTTTCTTCAAGAAGACAAGGACCAAGGAAAATAATTGCCACTTCATGGTAACAATAAGAAATCATTTTATTATTGAATTGTGAGTGTTTTATTATGTTTATTTATATAATAGGCATGCTATTTGTTTCTACAGTGGTCTCTGATCTGCTGGATTAAAACAGACATAAGATTATTACATATTGTGTTTTTAGAGTTTTCCTTGTATACAACATTCCTTTTTCTTCATCAATATAACAATTTTACTAGCCAAAAATATTCTCTCTCTGTCTCTTGCTCTCTTCACCTTTCTCTGTGTCTCTGTCTCTCTCTATACATATTGAGATATATAAATATACATATATGTTAGTTATTATTGTATAACAACATGCTAAAATTTAGTACCTTAAAACATCTAGTATTTATTATCTCATATTTCTGAGGATCAGAAAGCCAGGATTCATTTAGCTACGTGTTTGGTTCATGGTCTCTTCCAAAGAGAGAGGGTGGGAAGGGAGAAGGAGGGAGGGAGAGAGAAGGAGGGAATGGAGAGATGGGTAGAGAGTGTGGGAGAGGAATGTGGGAAGGGAAAGGAGGAAGGGGGAGAGGGAAAGAAGGGAAAAAGGAATACGGACAGAAGGAGGGATGGAGAGAGGGAGGAGAGAGAGAGAGAGAGAGAGTGAGAGAGAGAGAAACAACCTAAAATGGAAGGTATTTTCTTTTAATAACTTAAACTCAGAAGTCACAAATAATCACTTCTGTTTTCTTATTATTAGAACAGAGTTAGTGAGCCACACTCAAGAAGAGGGGAAAGTATGCTCCATCTTTTGAACACAGAAGTGTCAAAAAAAAGTTGTGAACATATTTTTAGAATCACCACAACATAAAATTTAAAGAGAGAGAATTTAAATCTTACAACTTTCACTTAGATAATTATTCAAAGTATGAGCAACAAATGAAGCCTGCTATATAAAATCATTTTCAAGTTTCCCATATGCTTTTTTGTTATTTGATTTAATGCTTATTTTCACTGAGTGTACTACACAATACAAATATTAGTTCTGAGATTTCAATCAAGAGTTTTCTGCTCCTCTAAAATATATTTTCCCAAATTAGTCATGTTTTCATGTCATCCCCAAAAATCAAAGATGAAATAGACTATAAAATTGTCATGTAGATAAATATTTTGGGATAGAACTGCATCTTTGGAATATTAGAATCATGAAGATATTGTTTGGGGACTTCTGGACAATATTGCCTGACATTTCACTGGACAATGTGACTGCACATCTGGATGCTTTGCTTTCTAGGGAATGTAGTTTTGCTGATGCTAAGTTTGGCTGCAGAATAAAAAGGTCCCAGGTCCCCAAAGTCTGTTAATATTTCATAAAATGGATATTTTCTTCATTTAATTCTGAATGAGAAAGCAAGAAAAAGCACTCTCAGTAGGGAATAACCTTTGGTGGACATTAGTTCACACAATCAAATGCCCTCTTTAGGGATTCTAAGAGGCAAGGAAAGCTGCAGTGAAGTATACTGCTTTATGCCTGCTCTGTGTTTCTTCCTCAGTTCTAAAACAATGGTTTCCTTAGCTAATTACATTGCTATCTGTACCTGTGCATGGGTGTGTGTATGTGTGTGTGTTTGTGTGTGTGTGTGTATGCGTGTGTGTGTGTGTCTTGAAGATACACACTAGAAATGTTGAAATTGTTTTTTAAAAACATTAATAAATTTTTAAATAAAATCTGGTCATCAACAATGATGATAATTCCAAGGTCCAGGCATTCGGAAAACTATCTTATAAATGGTGATGTTGGGGGAGGAAAGAAATAATATACTTGTAAATGTATGCGTTGCTTCTCAGTTCTCACTACTGAAAATATAAACAATCTGCTTTTCCATAATGTAAAAAAATTTACAGAGTTATGACAGTTTCACCTAAATCCAAGTTTTTAAAGATCAATGATATCCGGATTGTTAGAAAATAAATGGATTAATTATACTGGATCCTAGACATATTGAGTGAAACTCATGATAAAAAAAATGAGTTTAACTTTAACTTCATCCAAGGGATAGAATAGCAGTGGCTGGAAAATTAAAAGGTCATTGTTTATGATGCATTTGCTTAATATTTTTGCAAACCCTAATACATGGGTGGAATTAAGGTTCTTGTAAATTCCCACTATTACCTTATCATAGATAACATGAATGCTAATTTCTTTTTATTGTATTTTCATAAAATCATTGTTATCATTTATCTACTATATTTTCATGCACTATTTCTCAAACACTCTACAATATAGTTTTTAACTTTGCTCTCCTTAGAACACAATAGATTAGAAACAGCAATAAATTAACTGATATTGTTAAGCACAAAAGAACCAGGCTGCACTAACATAAAAATAGCATATAATAATATAGTGGTTAAACAGAAGAATTATGATTTGAGAAAGAAATCTTGATAGAAAAAGTACATTAATAGAATTCTGATTAAGAAGAAAAGATGTCCCAGTTAATACAATGGCATTGCTGAACAAATAATCTTAAGAAGTAAATATGGAATTTGCAATAGAATTAGGAGAAGAAAGCAGGAAAGAAACAGAAATGAAATAACTTAAACAGTGAGTATAGTCATTCTTAAGAATGTCAGAAGTGACACTTGTAAAATTTGGCATTAATTATAATACATACAAGCACTGGTTACTCCTCTTAGGTCTTTGTTTTTCAAAGCACCAAAATTTATTGCTTCCTGCAGGCTGGAAGTGTGAAGTCAAAGTTTTAGCATGGCTAAGCTCTCTCTGTGGACCCTAAGAAAGACTCCTTCCTTGACTTTTCAAGCGCCTGCTGTTTGCCAGCAATCTTTGCTGTTCCTTGGCTTGTAGATGCATCATTGTAGTCACTGTGCAGACTGTCTTCTCCCTGTGTGTCTTCACATCATTATCTCTTGTATGCCTGTGTCCACAAGAGGTTCTCTTCTCCTATAAGGACACCAGTTATAGTGGGTTAGGGTCCCATCCTCCTTGAGTATGATCCTATTGTAACTAATCTGCTATGACCCTATTTCTAAATAAAGTGACATTCTGAGGTACTGAGAATTAGAGCTTCAACATACTTTTGTAGACACAATTCAACCCATAACTTGACTTGGTGTTCTTTTGCTATTACAGGCATTAAAACAATAAAAATACTTGTGATTACATACTTGTGCACATATATGGACATTTTCTTAGATGAAGTTTTCAAAAGGGGGATAATTGGGTCAAATGATACGTACCTTAACTTTTTTAACATACTGTTAAATTGTGTTCCCAAAAGAAATCATTCATTTACCATCTCCATAAAAATGCAGAAGAGAGCCTATTTTTTCCTATCCCTAAGAATACTTATCTATTATATTATCATTAAATTTTTTTTGGCCTTCCATTGGGAAAACCATTATCTTAATAAAGAGGCAGATGGAATATTTTCTTTTTGGGTCCAAAATTAACTTGAAATGGATCTTAAACCTAAATATAAAAGTTAAAATTATAAATTTTTTATGAGAAAACATAGGAGAATATTTTCATGACTTGGGTATTGACAGTGGTTTCTTAGAGCACATAAGAGAATAAACATAAAATTTTAAATAAGTTAGAAATAGATTTAAATTAGAAAATTAACTTCTTATCAAAAACACTGTTAATGAATTGAATGGATTGTGAAAATAGTCACCAAGCAGATATCTGTTAAATACCTGGGAGCAAGAATATATAAAGAACTCCTATAAATCAATAATAATAATATAAATAATTCAATTATAACCTGAACAAAAAATTTGAACTGATACTTCACAAAGGAAAATATATGAATGACCAAAATGTACTTGAAAAGTTGCTCAACATCATTAGTCATTATAGATTATTTTGGAGATTATTAGAGAAATTCAAATTAAAAAAGGGAATACTACCACAAACCTAATGAAGCGACTAAAGTTAAAAGACTGGCAATACCAAATATTGGTGAGAATGTGGAGGAACTAGAACTTTCTCACACTGCTATTGGGAGTATGAAATTGTACTCTTTGGACAAATTACTGGCAAATTTTTAAATAAACTTAACATCTTTATATGACACAGCAACATATTTCTAGGTATTCATTCAAGAAAATGAAAATATATGATTATAAAAGTATAGTACTACAAAAGTCATAGTAGCTTACTCATAGTAGCCTCAAAACTGACAATAGTCCAGTTGCCCACCAATAGGAGCATGGATAAACAAACCATAGTTTATTTGTAGAGTGAAATACTACTCTGCAATAAAAAGGTGCAAACCACAATAAAATAACAATGTGGATGAATCTCAAAAACATGTTAAACAAAAGTAGATCAACAAAATGGTAAATACTGATAAGCCATTTACATAAAATTCTACAAAATGTAAAATAATCCATAGTGACACAATCAGTGATTGTCTAGGGAGTAGTGGCACAAATGGATTTCAAAGTAGCATGAGGAAACTTTTGTGGGTGAAGAGGATTTTCAGTATCTTAATTGCATTAATGGATTTCCATATATATATATATGTCAAATCTCATCAAAGGTGTATTTCAAATACTTACAGATTATTTTACATAAATTAAACCTGAATAAAGTTGTAAGAAAAATGACATAAACAAAAGTTGACCTTGAATTAATAACATACATGCTGTATAGTTTAGGGGTAAAATGTACTGATGTCTGCAACATCCTTAGAATTGCATCATAAAAACAATATGAACTGACAGATTGATAGTGGGATGAATACATATGTGGTAAAGTGTTTAGAGAAAAATTGTAATTATAGAATTTAGATAGTAGGTATATAGGTGTTCATTGTAAGATTATTTCAGGTTCTTTGATATGATTGAAAACTTCGACTGTACAAGCTTTTAAAAAACAAATTGAGTTGTTATAAAAAATGTTGAAAGAAAAGTTAAGAATTTTGACAATCCCTAAGTATGCTATTTCATTAGCTCAGAAAATTGAGCTTCTTTCTTTCATTATGTCGTATTAGGTAGGTGTTGAAACATTGTTTCTTGATTGATTTGGTAGTTAATTTGGTCTGAAGAAGTATTCTAGATTATTTGAAGACTACATCATTGTGTACTAACAGAGAACTGGAAAATGTTTGCATTTCAAAATCTCAGATTCGGAGCACCTCTATATCCATCCTCTCTCTGCAAAGAGAACATATAAATTATGGAAAATGTACAGAAAGCTACTTTGTGTTTTGCCATTCAGCCCTGTAAACTGTAGTTTCTAAGAAAACAATGAACTTTACCACATCTCTTCAAGCACTACATTTTATTTTAACATGAAAGATTCTATTTCACATATGTAATATTCCCACACATTCTTCTTGGCAAATACCAAGTCTCTGACACAGGATCCAGTCTTCACTTGGTCATGATCCCCAGGACAATCTTTTAGATGGAACTCGGCATACAGTGGGCACTAAATGCATTATTTGTTGAATGCATACATTAAAAAATTAATCTTATCCTACTTTTATCCTCAGGTATCCCTTTTCCATACCATTACCACTTGCAATTTCATGAAAACTTTAGGAGGACATTCACAGTTATGATACACATCTAAAAAATTAGTAAAATAAGATATGTGATTTAAAATTAGCCAGTTTTATGTTTATTCCCTATTTCTACCACTTACTGGCTATGTGGTCTTGATTAAGAGGATCATTCTTTCTGAACTTCATTTTTTCTGTAAAATGTGGGTAAAATTTTATTTTGTAGAATGGCCATGTGAATTAAGTGGAATATGAAATAATCTGCTCTATTAAGGAATCCCTGAGGATTTACCATGCTTCTTTCTTGGAATCAAAATCTTGATTAAAAGTTAAAAGAGGACTATTCATCAAGTTATCTATTTAGGAAAATATTTGGGCGGCATGCTTAACTAAGAGATTATAAAGACAACAAAGGATTTATTGGGTCTAATAAAACCTTTATTAAAGAGAAATAGCTTAATTTGCCCTTACATTTATACAAGAATAAATACCTTGCCATCAAGGTTTCATTGACCTTCACCTTTACTGCTTACTAAGGAGAAGCTGCAAGTCCTTGACCTACTATAACTAAAAGTTGAGATTCTTTTATGATATAATCTTTAGTCCTTCTTTGTCTTTTTCGAGCATGTTCTGTTAATGACTCTTCTTCAAAGATAGTCTTGTTGTATGTATGTTATCCTGCCCTCTGTGAACAAGTGATTATTCATGATACGTTTCCCACTTTGTGGCTCTATAAATATTTTCTGTTTTAAGAACTCGGTGTCTTATGTACACAAGCTATATTCACTAGTTTACCTGAATAAGAAGCATTTTTCACCTGCTGTGCCATCTGAAGAAATTTTTTAAATCCTTTGATAGGAAAAGGTTATTTTCTTATTGTGGTCCAAAATGAAATATATAATTTTCCTTCAGGTTGAAAAGTAAACACCACCATATATTTTCTACAAAACAAGTAACTCTTTATCCCTGGCAAGAGCAGTTGAGCTTTTGTTCCTGTTTTTAACTATTTCTCACCTACTTTCATTTAAGCAATTATACATTAAAAGCAGCTAGCAGAGTACTTATTAAATAATAAGTGGTCAATAAATATTACCTTCCTCTCCTCCTGTCAGCATATGGCTGTGTATATTCTTAAGGCTTTATGTTTCATAGGAATTAAAGATTGACAAAAAGAAGAGAAAAATCTATAATGTAAAAAGATAATAAAAACAAAATATAGAAAATAAATTATTACAAAATATTAAAAATATTGATTGCAGAATTTTCTCAATAATTACTTACAAGTATGTCCAAAAGTATCATGTGTCTCTGTTCTACTTACAATTCAAGCAAAACTCAAAGGCTATAACATTTCAAAGGTCTTCCTTGTCTAAATATCCTTGAACTTGCCACAGAGTGATCTCTCTAAAATGCAGATCTTGTCATCTTACTCACCTCTTTAAAATTCCTCAGTGACATCCCTTGACCTATAGAATGAAATCTAATAGACTTAAATGACACGAGCTCCTTGACGATATAAAAATTCCCCATATTTTCAGTATTTCTACAAGGTTTTACCATTATTCCCCCAATTCATCCATAAAAACAGTTATGATTTCCAGTATTTTGGTGCTTCATATATATTTTTTTTTCTGTTTGGTGTACCACCCAAACCAATATTCTGGCATAAGACTGGAAAATTCTTATCTTTCAAGAATCACAACTCCACCTGAAGATGATCTATCACAGATGAGCATTCACTCTCTATTTTTATCATGGCCAATTACCACATGAGTTGTTCATTTGTATGATAACACATAAAATAAGTAACTGCAATTGGAGTGGTAGTAAATTGTAACTACTGCCTTGGACTCATACAAGTACGAGAGGTAGAAAATTTAAAAATGGTTTCCCTTCTAATAGTAATAATCATTACCACCATGCCTAGTTTGGATATCCAAGATCCCACACTCTGTTTTGGGAGCCTCACAATTTTCATGTCCCTGAAAAAGGTTTGCCCATATGAGCAGGTGAAACAGGGCTAAGCAAGTTAGTCGATTATGAGTACTTCTGAGTTCAACTGGCACATCTTTAAGTGATACAGAGAGCTGTCATGGGTGGCTCCCAACAGTGATAAAAACAGTGAATGTGGCTACTCATCACAGGTAAGCAAGAGTTCACTTTTGTGCAGCTTTCTGATGCTATAAACAACAGTGCTCATTAGTCTTTCTGCACCTAATGCCTGTCCCATTCTTTCCTCACCATATCTGAGTCCTTTCTTGCTAGCTCCTGCAGTTCTGCTTCATCTTGCTACATCAACTACTTTCTCTCTGCCCCTGTTCAGAGACCTTCCTTCAAATTCCACTGAAAGGTTAACTAGTTCTAAGCTTTGGTTGGTTCTTTCTCAAATCTTTTCAAGTGTCATAAACTCAAGGTTTTTTTAAAATACCAAGCTTTTAAGGGCCAAGTTCCTTTTATCTAAGCAAGCCCCTGTCTTAAAGATGTAAGTTCGGGGTTCCAAAATTATTGTTTATGATCTAGATGTATTTTGGAGCATAAAAAATAGAAAATTTTATGGCAACCTTAATTTTTCTCATGGCGATATGACATTTTTCTGGCTAAAAGGAAATTTCACATATGTGGTAGAGAACAAAAAAATGGCATGAACATTAACATTTGAAGCTTTCTTAGTAGCTATTTTTCTGGTTAGATATTTTAGGAAGCCATCAACCAAAGAAATAATGGCTTTCTTGATACAAAAGCAAATATTCTTATTAGAAGATATAATAAAAATATGTTGTATTTTTCATCAATGAAAATATATACTCAGTTTCATTCAGTTTTTTCATAGCTAGTGATTTAATTAAATAAACTTTATTTCATTGACTATGAATTGATCCAGACCTGTGATCGTAACCCTCACTGAAAGTGATGTTTTCAAATGCCCTCTTGACCTTCATTCTGGACAGGTGTTACATATAGGTGGAATCCATTTACACCCTCCAGTGGGGTTAGGATTCAGTTTCTGGGGTTCAGACAGATAATTATATAGGCAAAATTCGCTAAGTCCAACTGCAATTTATTTTAGATGGGCATTTGAGGAATTAAATGATGGTAAAATGTTTGGTCATATTTATGTGTGGATCCATATAATTAGACAATAATCAGACAAAAGGAATGTAACATCTTAAGCCCACTGGTATTGTAAATATCTATTAAAATTGATCTTTTTTAAACAGATGATTTAAGAAAATAAATCCAAATTTTTTTTGACTATCTGTTTTTTAAAATGAAATTTTTGGATACTTTTATAAGTTAATCAAATTTTGTGCTAAATTTTTTTTATGTTTTTTTTAAATTCATTTTTATTGTTAGACTTATTGGGGTGACATCTGTTAGCAAGGATTACATAGGTTTCAGGCATACAATTCTACAGTGCATTGTCAACTTGATGTGCTAAATTTTAAACAACAGTATTATCCAAAATTGACTGTATGGACATAATAATCATATGTATCTTTATTATTAATTACTAATATTAATTTTTGCTTTTAATTATGTGTGGTTTTGATAGAGTGCCATCAAATTTCAGAAAATGCTTAATGAAGCTATCAAATTAATAAATCGGTATGGTTCAGCTAATTTGAGACTCAATTGCTAATATTCACCAGGTATTCTTGAATGTAAAACTATTAGGTTTTTGTTTTGTTTTGTTTTTCATGTTTGCATCAATATACAAATTGCAACTTGATTAATTCTGAAATTAATGAAGTAGTCTGAAGTTACAATTCATCCCGTATTAGCACAGAGATATTTGTTTCTGAAAGTTTAGAATTCATGTTTAATACATTGCTTTCACTTTATAGTACTTAGATTTAAAATGTAAATAAGTATGGCAAATGGAATTTTTTTTTTTTGGAAATGTTTATAATGTCATAGTTTATACAGGAAAACTTATTAGATGTCATTTGTTATCTGACTTAGATTTCCTAACTTTACTATTAATCAAAATTGCAAAAAGTCTATTATGCTTATATATTTTGCTCAATTTAAATAAAACCTCAGCTGCCATTAATACTATACAGTTACATTGTTACTATCAAGATAAATTACAATAGCTAAATTATAGGAAAGTCCACAAGTATTTTCCTTAATATTTTTTATATCATTTACATATTATACAGAAAAATATTGTTCTTTTTCTTAAATTTATTTTTAGGCCCTTTGAAAAACCTCCTCATTCCTGAGATCATATTTGTGCTGAGAGTGCTGAAGCACATTTGAGTTATCTAGTTTGATAAATATAGTGTGTGTTTTACTTCAGCCCATTAACTCCATGAAATTAATATTACTTACTATGTAGGAGCTTCAATTAATACTTTTTTGGGTTGTTGTAAGAAAACTTTCAACACAGCAATCACAACTCAATAATGCTTGTTTTTTCATACAATTCACAGTATTGTCCTTCATCTTATAAAAGAACCCCAATAGTTTTTTCACTGAAAAGCAAATTATTCCATTAGAAATACTAAGAAATCACAATAGTAAGGTGACAAAACTATAAAAGCACAATACAAAAATATTCTCTATTTCTGAAATAAGCCTTGCTCTTTTGACTCAAAGCAGATACAAACTTCACACCAGCATATGGTATGTTGCCACCATGGACAAATTTTTCATTCATTCTATAGGATAACAATTTGAAATTCATTGGATTAATTCATTTTATAAAATTTTAATCTAGCAATAATGCTGCTGTCAGTTAGCTCTTAAATCACTAATCCTGGCCCCCATCCACAGTTTTACTTTCCATAGTTTCATTAATGTATGATAAACAACAGTCCAAACATATTACAAGGAAAATTCCAGAAATCAACAATTCATAAGTTTTAAATTGCATGACATTCGGAGTAGCATAATGACATTTAACACCATCCCATTCTTTCCACCCAGGGTATGAATCATTTCTTTGTCCAGTGTATCCTCACTGTACACACACTACAGTTAAGATTTTGAAAGAGAAATCTCATAACTTTTATTACAGTCTATTTTTATAATTGTTTTATCATTATTGTTAATCTGTTACTGTGCCTAATTTATACATTAAACTTTATCTTAGATATGTATGTATAGGAGAAACTATATATATGTATATAGGGTTTGATACTATCTGCAGTTTTAGGCATCCACTGTCAGTCCTGGAACATATCCCCCATGGATAAGGAAGGATTACTATATTGATATAAAGCAAACTAGCCCCATACTCACTGGATGAAAACAATAAGGATATATATCTCACCCATGCAACTCAGGTTTTCCTGGGGGATCATTTTATCTGGGCTGGGCTTGATTGAGATTGGTTCCTGATCTCACATAAGGTTAAGGCCTGCCTCTTCATCCAAAGATGTATGAACTATAGACAACACCCCTAGCATGCCATGGGGGAAAAAGAATGTACTCACATTCAAAGGGGAACAATGGGAGACACATAACATTATCTGGTCTTTAAGAATTCTTCAAACCATCTCACAAATGTTGCTAAATTATTCTACCTGGAGATAGGGAATGCTCTTAATTAGGCTTCTTAGTCCATTGTTCTACATAGCTCTTAGCTCCATCAAGAGTTCTCCTCTTTCATTATCTTGGTCTGCACTGAAGAATAGGGTGACCAGACATGCCATGTTAAATGGGACAGAAAACAATGGTACTGTCCTGTTTTAAATGGTACGTATGCTTAGCCTCATCTCACTGAGCTAAATTCAAGGTGTCACTAGGCTGACCATTTGTACCATTTGAAATGATACTGTTGTTTTCGGTCGTTTCAAATGGTACATCTGGCCAGCCTATTCAGGAATTAAAAAACATGCCGTTCTTGACATAAAAAAGTTTTTTGAGTCTGTTTCCTGCCAGTAGAAATATAGATGTTCAATAATCTTTTCAAATACCTAATCTTTTCAAATTAGTGAGCCTAATTTGGATTTTCTATGCACTGACTTTATAACATGGCAACTATGTAAGTAAGCTATACTCACCCTAATTTTGCTTAATAAGCCATTCCACTCTGTGGCTGCTAACAACAATTATTTATTTCTAACACATATGTGAATTATTTGACATTTGGCTGATTTAGACTGGTTGCATCCGAATTTGGCTCTTGGCATCAGATTGGGTTGAGGATCACTACACATGTCTCTGATTATTCAGAGACCAGCAGTCTATTTGGGCTAGCTGGGCAGGGTCTTTTCATGAAGATGACAGGAAATGAAGAAGGCAAGACCAAATGTAAAGAACATTTCAAGCCTCGGCTTTTGCAAAGCCACTTGTATCACATTTGCCAAATCAATTCACGTAGAAGGAGTTTTCAGGAAAACTAACTAAAGATGGGGATCATGATGGAAGCATTTACCAAAAAAGGCATAGTGCCCCTCTTTAGTTGATTCATGATTAATTATTTGCCTCAACTAAAAAGGTTGAAAATTACTGATACTATATTGAGAAAATCTTCATGCAGAATAATAATTTCTCATGTTTTTAGCAATTTATAATTTATGAGGAATCTGCATATATTACATGTCATTTGATATTTGTAATAATTTATAAAGGTAGATTGGACTGGTGCAAATGTGCAATTTTACAAATGAGTAACTTAAGCACAACATGACCAGAATGTGGAAGTTAGGACTCAAATCTCCTGAGCCACTGCTTGTCTGCTATAGCACATTGCTTTTTCAGTAGCAATTTCCAGGAAAACAATCTCCTAAGGGAACAACAATGATGGTAAATAATGGGAAAGTTGCCATGGAAAGGCTTGTTTCTTCTTTTTCAGTCTGTATTATCATGGCTGGTTGAACTTACAACTGCTTTTTCCTGCTAGTTTTATTTTATAGCAGTAGGCATAGTGCTGGGATTTCCATTCTATCTCTTAAGGTTATCATAATCTCCTGACTCCTGGCTACCAATTTATGCAGTTAACAACGATTCCATTTTAGCTGTAAATCAATTTTAATTTTTTCCACTGGAAGTTTTCCAATAAATATTAAAAATGTATTCTTCTGCTTATTAATAGCAAAGATACATAGGTGGACATGTACAAATTTCTGTCTGCTCATTCTGAATAAATATAATACAGGAAAATACTGTTATAGAACATTGACAGAGGCAAAACACCATTCTTCAGATGAATCCTCTCAATTTTTTTTTAATTTGAGAGATGACAAGAAGCTAAAAAATTCGGTCTGTTTAAAGTGCCCAAACAGCATCCTATCTGTACTAAAATAATTCATGTCACCAAGACATATATTTAAGTTTATTCATACTGTTTAGAAGGACACATTTTTACTGTTTCCTTGTCTTATAGAATTTACAACTAGATTAGGAAACTGTCTTGAGTCACATTATTTGACCTTTTTTGTCACTTAAATAACCAGTGTATTTTTCTATCAAACACAAAGAAAAATAGAAGTTCATCTTTCACTGTACTAGAATATTTTTACTACATATGTCCTTCTTAGTGGTGCTTATATTTTCATGAAATTAGGCATTCAAGAATAAAATTATTTTAAGCAATTTCTTCCACTCACTTATTAATCAGCTAAATCCCAACTGAGAGATTTCTAAGAAATAGAAGAATTAGAATTGATGTGTGAGTTGATAAAAATTCATGAGAGTTATGTATAGGCACATTTTAAAAAGAAAGTAAAGCTAAAAATGAATAGAAGCCACATTCCAGGTGATGAATAATTTTAAAAATTTGAATGTCACGAAAGGTTCAGCAAGGTTAGTAAACCCCAGGATATCAACACATGAACACTGAGGAAATATGTACTATTTGTTTGCTACTCTTACTCATAATGGATTTTTCTAAGTGCATCCTGAAGGCTTCCACTGAAGAATAAACTCAAAGAAACTTAAAATTTGTGATTGCTTGAACAGAATAAAAAAAACACATTGTAACTTTTTGAAGTGTAAGGTTAAGTAAATTTAAAGTGAGATCACTGCTTTATGCCATTGGTCTGAACATGATTTGGAGAGATTGGGGATAAGTGAAGCCGAAGGCTGATTTAGATGAATGAATCTTTGGAAGCTGAGCCTGAAGAAGTCGAATGAAATACCTAAGCAATAAAACTATAAAACGGCACTGTGAAGTTATTTTCTTCCCCCCACAAACTATCAAAAACTAAGAAAAAAAAATCTACTCAATGTGCAAGGGATACCAGTATGCCTTTACTGGGAGTATATATAAATATATTGTCTCAGCCTCCTGGTCAGCTTGGTTTCAAATGTATGGGGCAATAAGTTTTTATAACATTTTGAACCTGCTGTATGGTTTTTGGCTACATATCTCAGCATTCTCCATCTAATATGTACTCTTCTGTCATACTGTTTCAAATATTTTTAGGAAAGTTCTACTTTTTGGAATAAAATGAATCTGGGTTTTAAAAGACTCTCCTTTCAGAATACACCCTTTTCCTAGAACTAGTAAGTCACATATAAATCTCTGTCAGGTTGATGACGTCAGAATACAATTCTTCTCAGAGCGATACTATTGCAGAAGGCTCTACCCGATCACCTGTTGGAAAGACCAAGTGGCACTCAGAACACTTGCAAGTTCAGGTTGTTTATTTTACGTCTGCGAGCCCAGAGGAGTTGCCTCCAAAGTCTGAGCCCCGAACTGAGGCAGGGTGGGAAAATTTATAGCATAGCATTTCCATAATAATCATCAGTTTCCAAGGTTGGCTAGGGTTGGTGGGAACAGGCATTCAGGGAGAAGAAGAACCAAGAAGTGACTTGGGGAGGGGGTCCCAGACTGGGCTATCGGCCATGTTGGGAGGCAAAATTTCTCTATAATACTAAGTAAATACCAATCATATATAAAATATTGTATATTCAGTTCAGAGAATGAAATGGTTATACAAAATTTTATATATACGTGTGTATAATATTTATATATACCTAATAACTGTTAATTCACTATGTATCAGTATAAATACAAAATGTGTCATTTATAGTATTAAATCTAACAACACTTCTATTTGTCAGGTACAACTATGCTTCTTATTTCATATTCAGATTAAGAAATCTAAAGTCTCACCTTTTTCAAAAGACTAAGCCAAGATTAGACTCTAAGGTGTCAAAGTACAGAGTCAGCACCCTAAAATGCTTTTAAGTTTTTGTTTCCAACTAGTGAGGATGGTAGATAAATAATACATAGAGTCAAAGCACAGAATGACAAGTACAAAATACAGATCTATTATTCAACAAATGTGAATAAAGTCACATTAGTATCAAGTAACCAAATGAATTTGGCCAAGTGCTGACATACCAATTTAGCATGAAATTCAACCCTTTTTCAAATATGTCAAAGGATCCCTAGGTTTGCTTTCACTTGTCTACCCTCTTTCAGGCACCTGCCTAAGGTGTGTCAGTGGATGAAGCTGCATTCTGCAGTGACTGACCTCCTCAGGATTCCCCCTGCAGGTTCCAGTTGTCTGAGCTCCTGCAAAAATGCCAGTCTTGGACAGTTGCAGTTTCTAATCACAGTGTTGAAGTCCTGGCCACAATGCAAAGATGAGGTTCTGACCAAGCCATTCACACTACACATCCACTTATCCCATTAATTTCCACCATTTGTCACTAAGGCATATCTCTGTTAATCATCAACAGTAGAAGTAGTTTGACAAGTCACAATAGGACATGCCTAGTTATGCTCAATCAGCAAGAGCCAATAGCAAAACTGGCAGGGCCCCAACTAACATAGTCTTTATTTTTAATACCTTTTGACCTTCAAAAGACATTTAAGCATTATCCATGGAGCTCACTTGTGGCACAAAGATATCTGGAGAGGAAAAGTATACAGCAAGATTTTCCCAGTTGGCCTCTACACCAAAGATATCTCAGATACCCAGCCCACCATCTTGCAATAAATCTTTTCTTAGGAGTTACCACTGTCCTTTTCATAATTGGGTTTTAAGGGTATCACCCCAGCTTTTGAAGCATATTTAAATATCTTTACTTCTGATTTGTGAGAGGAGGATTATGACCCTAATTCAGTTTTTCTTGTTTTTTTGTTTCTTTGTTTGTTTTTTGTGGGGTGTGCACAAGTCATATCCCAGGTAAGTTAAATAAAAATGTTTGGAGTTGGGAACCAGGTAGCAATGTTTTTAAAGATAATTCAGGTGATGAAATTGTGTACAAAAGCTTGACAATCACAATACTTAGCCCCTTGTTTCCCCAAGAAAACTAGTCTATGCCTATGTAAACTTGTGTGTGCAAATGCTGACTATTTTTATTTTATAACATCTAGAACAAAATTTATATCATTCTATCATCTATCCAACATGTATCTATCTATATTATATTTTTCTATTATCTAAAATTTATCTATATCATGTGTAGGATAGAGATAATTTCCACAATGAACAGCATCAAAGCTTCAGTTTTTGAAACTATCCTCTTTAGTTCATAGAGTACTATATAGATTCAAAAAAAGAACATTTCAGTCTATTTATGGAATTATTAAAAACTTCCTAAAGAAGAAAAGAATGAACATGTGTAGGATTTACATCTCAAATCACCCTAGTAAATTTTGTTGGGTTTTATTTGCTTTTCATAATATTCATATTGTAATGTTTACATTACCATTTTACTTCTGCTTTCAAAGCCTGAGAACCAGTGAGGGAGAACCTAACAGAACCTTACTAATATCCCATTTTTCAGAGGACGAAGTGTTTACTATAAGACTGATAGAAAAACACACACACACACACACACACACACACACACAGTGTTCTCAGCAAGCCAACATAAAGGAGTATGTTTTAGGTGTTCCTCCGAAAGCAAGTGGCTACAGCAAATCAGGGGCATAGTATTTCTTCCTAGAGAAGCAGTCAGAACAAGAGCAAAATCAACCTAGCTTCCTCTAGAAACAACAAGCAGAAAATTCACTGCATCTGTGAAAAGATTCTACAGGTCACATGTGAGACCTGGAATTTTCATGAAATTTTCAGAGTAAATGCCTTTTCTAAAGGCAAAAAACCAGTTTTATATTCTCAACAGATAGGTTGTTGCCTATTAGTACTTAAGAATCAGTCAATAAGTATTTGCTCAATTGAATGGGATTTCTAATATAGATTTGCAGCATGAGAAGAAAAGAGAGAGGAATGAAGGAGAGGGGAGGAAGGGAGTTGGGAAAGAGAGAGAATTTTCTATATTTACTTTTCCATTCACTATCCTAAACAATCAGGTCAAGACAGTCACTTTCAGCACTTGAACCCCAGGCTATAGCATATTATCTGACATATCAAAAGGTATTACACAAATTTCTTGACTAAATGCCTAAATAAGAATTAAGAGATTTCATGAAACTGAAATCTGGATCAAGAAACTGGATCAAGAATGATTTCATGTCAGCGCTGCGGCTTGGGTTCGATTCCCAGTCAGGGAGCTGCCCACATACCAAAAAGCAAAACAACACCAAAAAAAAAAAAAAGAATGATTTCATGAATGTGAAAATTTTAAGAAAGCAAAAAATTACAGTTGAGGCAGTGGAAACCATTGGACACCATGTGGTCCTCAGTTGTATTCAACTGTCATTTCACCATCTACTCAGGCAGCCACAGATTATTTGATTAAGAAAATGTGGTATGTATAAATAGACTTTTTAGAACTCGTTAAGATATTCTTTATGGCCACATATATGATCAAAAGTTATAAATGTTTAATGGATAAAGAAAAGTAAAATTTCCTTTGAATTCCACTTTGAATTAAAAATCTTTGAAGAAAACCGAACTTGTTTCAATGATCTAGTAAGTCTGTATGTAATGTCTGCTGCCTTAACTTACAAGTTTTGTCCTCTTGAATGCAGATTCTGAGACAAAATTTAATGTGTAGTATGTTTATTATGGAATGTCTTTGGATTGTCATATGTAGAAAGGAGCAAGAAAAATCAGGATCGAGCAGAGAGGGAGAAACAGCTCTGATATAAGCCTGATAGCTCAGCCAATCCCATGGAGTGCTCAAGAGGATGTATCCACCCATCAGAGTTGTCTGACCTTGCTCCGAAATAGCTGGGCCTTCATACCCCTATCTTGATCTGTCATAGGAACTGAGACCACTTTGCAAAGGGAATGCATTGGACAAGGCAATGCTCTGCAGCTGAGGTGATCCCTGAAGGAACTAAGAACTGAAGGCTATCATCCTCCCCCTGACTACTTGCTCTCCCCACACTGGCTTGCTATCCAAACTCTGCCTAAGGATTAAGTTACTCTCCATTGTATCATCCTTAATAGTTTTATCATAGATTACAAAGTGAACTTTGTTGGGTGTTATTTTTTGCTTTATTTTTTGTCTCCCTAGTTTGAGCATAAGCTTCATGACAGCAGCTACCTTGTCAGTTCCCGTTGCTGACATTTCCCCTCTATTCATCACAGTAGGCACTCAATTCATTCAATTTTTATTGATTGAATAAATCTTTAGTTGACTCTACTTATTGAATTCACATCTTTTATGCCTTTGCTTACATTTTTTATACTTGATTGATCAATTATAAAAAGCTTTTATTAAGGCCACAACCATAATGAAGTTTTGTCAAGTTTTGCTTTTATTTCTAGGAGATTTTTTTCTTGTGTGCTTCACAATTATGTCACAGAAAAATCTATTACTATTATATGTAATTAATACATGACCTTTTATGATGCCAAAATACCTGTTCTTGTCACATATGATGCATTTGGCTTTTAAGCTGACTCTTTCTGATATTTAATTTGTTACATTTGTGTTCTTCATATATTTTTGTTAAGTAAATTGCTCACTATCTGAAAGTTTATAAGATTTTCTCTCAACTGGGAACTTGTGAAGTACTTTCAACTAGAAAGCTCAATTTTACTTTAGTTCATGAACATTTCTATCTATTTTAATTCCTCATATTTTCAGCAGACAATCACTAATAGCTACATATATGATGATAATGGAATCAAACATACAGACTTGAAGGCAATTATTGTGATGCAAAATTTTGTAATTATTTAGATTGTCTTGCAAATAAGAAAGACAAATTTTCAAACATATGAATTGGTTTAGCAAAAAAGAAACTCTTTGTGTTTTTCCTGCCATCATTACTTAAAGGTATAGTCCAGCAAGCGAAAATAGGATTTAAATGAAGAGTTCAAGAATGGGAAGGAAAGGTGTGGCATGGTATGGAATAGTGCAGGTATTCTTTGAACTACTAACAAAATAAAGGTGCTTATTACATTTTTGTTGGAGAAGGCTCATGTAAGCATAAAAGACAATACATAACACCAGAAAGGAAAACACCAATATATTTGAATAAAAGCAGTAAATATATAAGCTTCTGTGTTATAAAACAATAAAATCCATATGTAAAACTAAAATTTATTGGGTGCAATGAGTTCAATGTGAGTGTTGGAACATAAAGTTGAAGAAACCACAGAATAAATTGTTAACAAAATTAAAAAATAAAAAAGCAGGAAAAATAGTATCTAACACAAATATAGCACTTAAAATGTGCAGGCACCTTTCTAAGGACTTTTCATTATTAACCTATCAATTCCTTCTATCCATTTCATCGAAGCTTCAGAAAAAGGAAGCAGAGACTATTTTGAAGGAAATATCACAAGAATCTTCCTATCACTGAAAGATGTATTTTCCACCTTGTACTCAAAACAACAAAAGAACTAAGTTCCAAATCAAAGCACAGTCATTTAACCATATTAGCTCCAAATCTTGTAAGAGAAACAAAGCATGATAGACATAAGCTCCTGAATATCCCTCTCTAAACTCCTTTCTCTCCCTCCTTCCCTTCTCAGAGTAAACCACCATCTGAAATTAGTGATATAAAATTATAGGCATGATTTTATGCTATGATTAAATAGAAGTTTCTCCCCAAATAATTGATTTGCTTGTTTTCACTCTGTAAGTAAATTTTTTATTTCTGTAATTTCCTACAACTTCTGTTTTTCATGCACTATTGTGTTCTTTAATTTTATTCATGTTAAAAAATTTAGCACTTGCTTGTTAATTTTAAATACTTGGATTGAGAGCAGGTTGCTCTGAAAAGGTTTGTATTTGCTTCTTTCTAATGTCTCAGCAATATCAATAGCCTAGAATCATTTAATCATTTATTCTCTCTCTCTTTCTCTCTCTCTCTTTCTCAATTGAATCATATCAATAGTGAAAAATTAAACTCCAAATTCTTTTTTGGGTAGGCTCATGATTTTAATTTCAATGGGAAAATGTCTTGCCCCTGACCCACCAGCACTCTAAACTCAAGCTATTTTGCCATTTTCTTGGGACACTGGGAAGACATTTTGGCATGTGTTAATTGCCATTGACTCAGCTCAGACTCCTGGTGACTCTATAGAATGAGTGATATTTGCAATGTTGTGTCCTCAATAGCACTGCTTAGCTCCTCTAGACTCAGACAGATGGCCCCTTTTGTGGAGTCAATCTATCTCATATCTTTCTTTTCTTCTGCTGCACTCTATTTTTCCCAACATTATTTTCTTTTCCAAAAAATCCTGTCTTCTCATGATGTAGCCAAAGTAGGAAAGCTTCAGCTTTGTCATTTTTGCCTCTAGCAATGTTTCAGGATTAATTTGCTCTGGAACCCACTTGTTCATGATTCTGGTGGTCTAGGGTATCGATAGAGCTCTCCTCCAATACTATATTTCAAATGAATCCATTTTTTCCCCTATCAGCTTTATTCACTGTCCAGCTTTAGTAGCCATACTTAGTATTTGAAAATGAGGGTGTGGATGATCTTAGCCTTGGTCTTTAATGAGACTTTACCTACTTTTTACTAAGCGAGTAGTCTTTGAAAATTCTGGATTTATTTTCTGCTTTCAGTTGCAAATCCCATAGACCCCAGGATAATTTCCTTTCTTTTGGAATTAACAAAAAATCTGTGAAACCACGTAATGAATCCACTGTACTACTCTCTTAATGCTCTCACTAGTTTTCAGTTCCTTCAAAAATGCAGAATATCTGGATATTTTATGTTAGTGAATATTTCCCTATTGCTGACAATGGAAATAGAAGATATCTCCAGATTTATATTTATCTATTCATCCTTTTTCTTGTGATTTTTTCCATTGTTATAGATATTGCTAGGTGTCTCTTCCTAAAATCTGGGTGAAATGTTTAATTTGAGAATCAAAACTGTGGAGTCAACAATGTTCTTTTCTAATTAAGAATTTCATTTTGTTCCCTGGTGGTGTAGTGGCTAGGCTTCGGCATTGTCAACGCCACGGCCTGGGTTCCATTCCCAGCCAGAACCACCAAAAACAAAACAAACAGAACAAAAAACAAGAATTTCATTTGGTATTATTATAAATTTATCTGAAATTTGTTTGGGGGAATGATATGAGGGAATTTAATGTTATTAATTAATTGGGATTTTAATAATTTTTAAATTAATTGGGTTTTTAACCATTTTGCAATCATAGTAGACATAGACACTGGCTAGACTACCCTTAAATAAAGTGTGTGTTGCCTACCTGCTGAGAGTGAATCAGCAGTTTCCCACTCTCAGCTACTTCAGGTTCTGCGTTTGTCTCTCAGAGCTGCCTGTACCCAGGCCCCCCTTTTCCTTGGGCAACCCATGTCTCATGTAAGGCCATTTCTGGTGATCTCTGCCCCACTCAGGAAACTGTATGAAGTCTTTGCTCTGGATTTACCTGCTGGGATGACTGAGAATGTCAGGTTTCCATTATGGTTTGACTTCCGCCTCTGTCCTATTCTGTTCCCCTTCCCCTTCCTTTCACAGATAATAATCTGTAATAAACATCTTTCACCCAAACACTATTCTGGTATTTATTTCAGGAGAAATCCAACCTATGGCAATTTTCTAATCCATTTGTTCTTCATTACTTCTTTATACTATCTTTATCATGCCTTAATATTTTTAGAACAGACAATGGCACTTGTAGTAGCTATTCACTTTTTTAATCAGCCTACTGATTTTCATGTCAGAATCACATATTTAAATATTAAAGTTTATAATACAGTTTAATACCAGAAAGGGAAACATCATTCTTCATTTGCAAAATGTTATCTACATTCACCCATTTATTCCCATAATGCTGAGCTTCAGAGTCATACAGCCAAGTTTCAAATTAATAATAATCCATTGAAGTTTTCTTTTTCTTTTGGTTGTTTCCCTGAGCAAACCCAGGCCGCAGCGGTGAGAGTGCCGAAGCAAAGCCACTACACTACCAGGGAACCCCTATTTTTAGTTGTAATTAATTGTATGATTTTATATATATATATATATATATAAACGTGTATGCATATATTTTCTTATTTCATATATATATATATATATATATATATATATATATATATATGAAATAAGAAAATATATGCATACACGTTTATGTAATCATATTCAATAATATGGTATTTCTTTCCAATTATAACATTTTCATCAATCCTAATAAAAATTTTAACCATTTTCGTCTTTAAATATATTTCATACATTATTAATTTGTCCATGTGTAATTCTGGTTTTCTTGCTATTGTATTTGAAAACAGTTAAGAAATAATTTTTAATTAATATAAATACATACCACTTCTAGTATCTTCTACTTATCTTATTATATAAATATTGACACTCTCATTATTTATGAGTTATTTCCAGGGATTACTTTAGAAAAGGAATGTCCAACCTGTGGCCATAGATGTCTTTGAATGTTGCCCAACATAAATTCTTAAAACATTATGAGATTTTTTGCAACCTTCTTTTTAGCCCATCAGTTATCGTTAGAGTTAGTGCATTTTATGTGTGGCCAAACACAATTCTTTCATTGTGGCCTAGGGGAGCCAAATGCTTAACCACCCCTGCTTTAGAATTTCAAGGTGTATCATATACCAAAAATGAAAATTAAGCCATTTTTATTACATTATTCATGTTGCTCATAGCTATTTAAATGTTATGGCTTTGGACCTCAACTTCTCATGAACATTTCCCAAAATTAGTAAGGGCATTCATCTTTGCCATCTTTTCTGTTTTTCACTATAATGTTTTATCATGAATATGCATGATTATGTTTAGAAGTCATTTTCTTTTTTAAGGTACAAAGGAGTAGATTATATACTACCTTATAGCTCTGCTACTGAAACCCTGCACTACTCTAAATAGAAAATCAGTAAAGCAGGAAGGTCACTAAGACAAATAGTTGCCAAATTAATATATAGGTTCATTTTTATCCTTCAATGCCATATTTTCAACAAAGATATAGTTTCAAAACACAGTAATGTAGATATAAAGGAATTGACTTATTCTGAACAATGGAGTGGAAAAACAAGTGTGGAAAGAAATAAACCTAGAGAGCAAGCTTGTCTATTTTAGAATATGAAGTAGTGTGTATTGCCCTCAGAAAAAGAAAAATAAGTTCCATAGTTAAATAAATTTAACTAGTCTACTTGGAGGTTCATGATGCAAATTAACCCTAAAAAATGTTTCTGTTCTGTGACAGATTGAGTATGTTTAAATTAATATCCAGAGCTTTTAAAAATTTTTAAATAATACAAACACTACTCATCTTCTAAAGAAGGACTTTATTTTATCAATTAATCCATAAGAAAGCAAAATTTACACAATCAAGGGCTACATACAGTTTCAAAACTGTGACGTTGGTTATAACGGAAATGGAAAAATTCAAATTAATTCTTTGGAAAAAGAACAAAGTTTTTTCTGCAAAGTATAGAACTTTTAAGAGAACAAAACTTAAGTATATTGTGATGTAGTTTTTCTTCTTACATGTAAGCCACGTGACTTCAACTCATTCTGTTATTGCTTAATGACTTCTTGTTTTAGTGTTGTAGAAGCCATGTGTCCTTACAATATTTTTAAGAGCACCTAGCAGATCTCTTCAAATTGTTCCCACTGTCTTTGAGGAAAAATATAAAAAAAACAAAAATGTAGCACCGAGATATATTCTTTCTCTAAGGCTGCCGAAAAAGGTTTCATTCCTATAGAATGCTTGTTTCATATATTTTTCATCTCTTATTGTCAATCCAGTACCTGAAAGCATCTCTATTTTATGTATACATTTAAAGACAAATTAATATTTAAATTAAACATAGTCAAAAAGTTCTTTCAATTAATAATATTCAGCAGCCACTTGTTGAGAATGGGGAATAAAGATTTGAAGTTTGACTCTTTCTACTTCCTGTAATTCCAAATTCATAGAGAATACTCATGCTACCAGAACTCTTCCAAATCATACCCCCTGCATTAGTATTTAATTTGTGAAAAACTATACTTCCCAGAATGTGGTTGGTCATTAGAAGTTCATGTCTATGATCTGGATTCCTGCACATGCTATATCTGTGGTGAACACAGGGGAGCAGTGGTCCACCCCATAATGCCTCAAATACTAGCCTTCATTAGGTAAATAACTTCATAGATTTCTGATTTTTATTGGAGTCAAATAAAACAGAGGAAAGAGAGGTCACTGTAGCTTCCTACTATCTTCTTTAAACACCAGGATATTTGCTTCACAGTCCTTGATGTTAGTGAACATTTCTTTTAGATTCTTGTGATTAACCACCTAATTCCTTTTCTTTCCCTATAGTCTTGTGTATTAGTCAGAAATTGTGAGTATGCAAGTCCAATACTGCTAAAGGTGTTCTAGTTTAAAAGGCTTCCGTGTATCAGGGTGCCTGAAGCAATCCACATGCTTCAGTAATAATATACACAGAAACCAAGATAAACTTCAATTGAATTTATAAAAATAAATTTGTTTTCCACAAATAGAATTTTACAAAAGTAGGATTATGTCAGTGTTGCAGTATGTTTTGTTTATTTATACTCTAAAATATTATTTTCAGAATGTCTTCCCTGAGGTAGAATATAAAGTTATAGGGACAGGTGACAGAGAGTGACTCATTTCTTTACTAAAAATAAGTTAAGAAATCTTAATCAATTCACTTTGAGTAGATTTTAAAGGCCATCTGCCTCACTTCCCACTCTTGCCTCTACTTTGCCAAATATTAGCACTGTTACTTATAACCTTCTTTATTAATTCTAACTAATGTTTTGAAAAAGAAATAAAAATAAGGCCATTTATTGAAACTCAAAATTAAAAAGAAATACAAAAAATTCTCCTGCTAATGTGGGTCCCATTGCTTATATGGCCTAAGAACATTTAATAAAATTGTGATCATCTATGTTCTAATGATTTCCACTCTGTGGAAGTTGCTCTTAATACTGTGATTTTTTTCTAAGTCCAACTTAAGTCCTTTTTGATGAAAAAGAAACTCCAGAATAGATTCTGTACCAATCATCGTGCTGAGAAAAATCAATGTACTTTCTAACTACTTGGAGTGCCCATTTTCATTCCTTGAGTGAAACTAAATTTCAAACTGATACTCTCCATGATCTGCCCTATTCTGTCATGAACATGCTAGTTCAGAAGGGAAGAGAAGTAAAAACTTGCAAGAAAAACCAGCTATTAGATCTATGTAGTGATATTCATTCTTGTATAAGATAAATGAAAATTATAACTGGTGAGATAATTGTATACTCAAGCATTTATCCAAATGAAATGGAAAATATGCATGTAGTATGGGAAATAAAGCTGATTTTCAGCAGCAATGGAACAAAATTACTTATACATCAGCAGCAGACATTATATATTGCATATTTCATTGATGATTCTTAACCATAATGCCAATCTATTACCAGTCATGCTTAGCTATTACAGCATGTAATGTTTGCACTTTTCTCCTCCTATTAATTCTGGAAGTCAGTGCAATGCAAAAGATACACATCTCACATTCTGATATGGAATTTGTGTTGAAAATATATCCCTACAATACTTTTAGCTTCAATATAAAATCATACCAAAACTTACATATATGAAAAAGGAGTTGTCATGATTTGTCAGTAAATATACGAGGGCTGTCCAGAAAGTATCTATCCATGTAATATGAAAAATAGAAGCATTTATGGCTGGATTCTTCCAAAAAATTCTTGTAAATCTTGTGTTTACAAATAGTAGTGCAACCAAATCATAAATTTACAAATGAGTGCTGCAACCAGCACAGGAAGAACAAAACCAGAGGGGAGGCGATGAGAAATTAAGAAAAACACACAGACACACACACAGACTTTACAGACAGCAAAGCTGGTACCGGGTCTGATGGAGACACAGAGACCCTTCAGGTCTGCAGTGGGTTTATTTTATATCCTAAGAACAACAGGGGGTGTAACTTCTTAATTGTGAAACAGTGTTGCCTACTCCCCCTTGTCCTTTTGTCCTGAGTCAACAAGTTCAGGATTCCTCAGCCTTGCACACAATGTTGTTTTCCTCCTTCCGCTTAACCAGCCAGAAACCACATCCTGAGCAGTGTCCTAGTTCACCAAGTTCTGGACAGCCTTGCAAGACCCTTGAATTTTGGATTCCAAGTACACAGGTAGCCTTACTAAACCCATTTTCTCAGTGGACCTGGCTCTGGCTCAAACACTGCCTGCAAATGTGTTTATGTTTAAAGATAAGTAGATAAGTATAAAGCTCAATAGATGAATATTAGTATGTTACTACTTTGGGGGAACATTTAAAATATATAGTTTTTAAATTTTTTATACAAAAGTCTAAATATATTAAGTTTTTCAATGATATAAAAAAACTAGGGAGAGTTAAAATAATATTTAAATCCTCATATCACTCATATTTCAGGAATGAAAAAAAGTCCTCACCAGATAGTTCAATAGCAAATATTTAAACATGGTGGAAGAGATGAAAATACCAATTAAAAATGTGAAGTAACCCAGAGGTTTTCAATATCAGGAAATTCTTAACCCTTCTAGAGATGGAAGGATAAAGTGGGTTAACACAAAAATTAACTCAAAATTAATTTAAGGCTTAGATGTAAGACCTAAAATCATAAAATTTGTACAAGAAAACAAGGAATAGTCTTGACAATGACTTTTTTTTAGTATGACACCAAAAGCCCAAGCAACAAAAGCAAAAATCAACAAGTGGAACTGCATCAAAGTAAATAGCTTCTGCACAGCAAAAGAAACAATCAACAAAATGAAAAGGCAGCCTACAAAATGAGACAAACTATTTGCAAACTGCATGTCTGTTAAGGGATTACTATTAAACGTATGTAAGAAATGTATACAATTCAATAGCAAAAAAAATCCTCAAATACTCCAACTTAAAAATGGAACAAGAAACTCAATGAACCCTTTTCTTTTTTTTCAAAAAAGATATATAAATGGGCAACAGATACATGGAAAAGTGCTCAGCATCATTACTAATCATTAGGGAAATAGAAGTCAAAACTACAATGAGAAATCACTTCACACTTGTTAGAATGGCTATTATGAAGATGCTATAACAAGTGCTGGCAAAGATGTGGAAAAAAAGGTAGCCCTTGTGCTTTTTGGGAGGAATGTAAATTGTTACAAACACTATGGTAAACAGTATGGAAAGTCCTCAAAAAATTAAGCATAAAACTACCATGTGATCCAGCAATTCCACTTCAGGGTATATATGCTAAAGAAGTGAAATTACTCTCTTGAAGAGATATGTGTATCCTCCCATGTCCATTGTAGCATTATTTACAATAGCCAAGATATAAAAACAACCTGAATGCCTATCAAAAGATAAATGGATAAAGAAAATGTGATATGTATGTGTGTGTGTGTGTATCTATCTATCTATCTATCTATCTATCTATAATGTATCTATATATCTATCTATCTACACACATGTATATATAATATATACATATATAATAGACACACACATAGTTATATATTTGTCATCAAATCATCATCTTGTATACCTTAAACTTATACAATGTTAAATGTTAATTACATCTCAATAAAGCTGGAAAATTTTTAAAAATAAAAAGTAAAAGGGGTAAGGGTAAGAAGAGATGTTAAAGTATAATAACATAGCTGGAATCACAGAGAAAACATTGTAGAAGAATCATTTTCTGGAGACAGTGCTTCTTAATCAGAGAGAAGTGGTGGAAATACTCTGACTTCTTTCCTCCTCCCTTCTTCTAATCCCTTTTCATTGAATCTAACAGAAATCATTTTGGCAAGGGGACCTGGGAATGTATTCTTCAGTGGTTAATACCTGGTAATGGAGGACAGAGCAGTGGAAGGACTGGAATGGTTCTAACAGCAAAGAGGAGATGACCGATCCAATTCTTAAAATCATGGCAGGGGCAGGCATTCAAGATGGAATCTACAGTTAACCTGAAAAAAGATCATATAACCTCCACATGTGTTCAGTAAAGTACTAAACGTAGAAACTTGTAATCACAATTTGATTTCTAATGATTGTGATGTAGAGGATTTTCTGCCACTGGAAATTTCTTTCATGCAAAGATGAATGAGAGAGAAAAATGTTTTGGAGGGCTTTGGATTTTTTTTTTTGTCTTTTGTTTTCTGTTTGTTTGTTTTTCTGATAGCTTTGTCTGAAAAGAAGGCATTTTCTTACTCAAATGGCAAGGTTTCCTGAGGAAAAAAAAATGGCACCTGCTGAGACTCAGAATGAAAACCACAGAGTGATTGAAGCCTGGGCATAATTATATATAGTGTTGAAGAAGAATGAAAAATGGGTAAGAGACAGTGAATTCTGTTTGTAAAGTTTACTTCTACAACACATATCTCTGAAGTGGTTTAAGGGGATATTAAGTAAAATCCATATAACAAAAAGAATACAGAATAGACTGAATATTTGGTCAAAGGAAATGAATAAATAAAATTTACAAAAAGTGTAAGCTTTTTAGATTTTGCTGTGAATGCATATAAAATTTCACTTTTGACTTCGGGGCAAAGAAGGCCAAACATGACATATGCGTAGTGACATAGCTCTCATGATCAGAATGGGAAAGAATACCACTTAGGGGAATTGTCAGTATTTCTGGAACTAAAGTCCTAAAAATTGGCAATAGAAATTGATCTACAAAACATTGGAACCTATGTAATTTTTACCAACCAATATCACTCCAATACATTTAACAATAAAAATAAAACATTGTATGATAAAGCATACATTGAGTACAGTAACATTTTATAACAAAGGTGGAAGGTATATGCCATAGGAGTCTTTCTCAATATTAGCTATGAGACAATCTGAACGTGTAACCTTAAAATATTTTCAGACAAATGAAGAGAGTAACTTGATGTAGTACAAAATAATGGTAACTGGGCATGTCCACAATGTACTCCAGGGAATGCAAACTCCATAATATAAAAAGATGTTCAAAATGATGGGATAAGTTTGTGACATGCTATGTCCTGTATTGTAACCCTCTAGGACACACTAAAGGCTCTGTATAGTCCCTTCTAGAGAAATCTATTAAAAGTAGTTCAACCTGGTATTTCCCAAACACACATCACAGAATCTATTTGAGACTAAAGTTAATTGATATTCTATGGGGCCTGGTTTCACACTTCTCACTTTGGGAAATTCGAGGCTCATTTGATCACATGAATAAATTTAGAACATCTAGAAGCATGTTTGAATACCATGTTGATTAATGTTATTAATAGTAAACAAAGTGCCACCCCTTATTAAATGCTATTTATAAGATAATCAGTACTGATAAGAAGAATTACATACTGAGCATTTTCTATACATCAAATAATTATGGCCTATAAATAATTTGTCTTATCACAACCCATTAAGTAGGTATTATGCCCATTTAATAGATGGTGATGAAATTGCTTGGCATACTGGAAAATAAAAATTACTTTTTATTTGGAAAATTGAAAAAAAATAAGTGAAACTTTTCACAAGGAAAAGAATCCACCTTCTGTCTGCAGATGGGAAGCATCTTTGTGAACATCCAGGAAATTCAATATCACTTAAATTTAGAACTGTTCTATCATTTGGATACCTTTGGATTGTATATGTCTTAGTAGGACACACATGATGGTGCCCTGGGAGCACTCTATGCTTCAAGTGCTACCATCTCTGTTTTTTGACTAGAGAAATCAGTACTAATGATTACTTGATTCATTTCATTCTAATCACTGTGAATCCCTGGTGATCATCACATAACCAGGATCCTCACATTACATCTGTAATGTGAAAAAAATGTCTAACTCAGGAGTGTTGTAAGAATTAAGTAATAGGTTTTTTGAGAACTTCTCATTCTACAATTTTACACCAGTTATATGAGTATATTAAACACTATAACAATGTGAGATTATAGTGCTAAACAATAAAAATGTCAATGTGGAGACTGAACTATTAAGGGGGTTATACAGGAAGGCATTTAACAGGTGTTCTATGATCATTTATTCTGTTTGCTTGTCTTTCAAAGTCCCAGACAAGGTAAATAAGCTCAGAGCGCCTCAAGCCTAGGTGCACATTGAAATATTTAGCAGAGGTTTCAAATTGAGGAGAAAAAATAAAAAAAGCTGCGCTTACCATAAATCATTACATCAGACTCTCTTGGGTAGCACCTGGATGTCAGTATTTTTAAAAAGCTTCCTACATAATTCTATACAGTAGCTAAAATAGAAAACTCTGAATTAGTTGTAAATATGGTCTCAGGTAGAAGCATCAAATGAGGAAGCAGTAGTTGAGTAAAAAAAAGGAGAATAAATAAAATAGAAAAAAAGCATCCAGGGATGATCAAGAAAATAAAGAATAAAAATAAAAATATAATCTGTGACATTAGCATAATAATTTTAATAGGAGCTAGGCATTGAGATGCTATAGGGGAAATCTATAAACAACTTTAAAATATAGCTCCCACTAAAATAAATGTGATAGTGATTCTCAAACGTTATTGCATAATTGAATCAACTGGGGGAGACTGTAAAAAGCCTGATAGCCAGGTTGTAACTCAGACCAAATAAATCAGTATTCCTGGAGTTGGTACCATTTCCTTTGTGGTATTAGTACTTTTATAGCTCCACAGTGATTCTAATATGTGATACTGAATGTTTCTCAAAATGGCGTGTTCATATGAATAACTTGGGGATTCTGTTAAAGTTAAGGTTCTAATTCTGCTGGTCTGGGACAGGAACCAAAAATTCTGAATTTTTTGTACTTCTCATCTGCTGCTGTGGCTGCTCCTGCTGTAAAGAACATACTTTAAATAGTAGGAACTGGAACACCTGCTCTCAAACATGGATGCATTTGAAATTTCCTAGGGAACCTTAAAACTGCTGATGCTTTGATCCCTATCCCAATTAGTCTGATAGATTTAGCATGAATATAAGTATGGTATGGGGCACTCATTAATATGACTTTGATTGACTTTCTCCCTTACCAGCTTGCCTTCTCCTAGTTGAGCTTCCCCAAGATAATCTTTCAAATCAATTGCACCATGTCCTAGTGTCAAAAGTTGATTTTTAGGGATCCCATGCCAACACCCATCTTCAGTCTTGTAACACAACTCATTCTGAGCAAGGTATATTCTTTATCTCTCTCTCTCTTTTTTTTTAGGTTCAGGTTTTTCATGACAATATTTGTTCTATTCCCTCTAGTCTAACGCTTTTTCAATCTGACAGAAAAAAAATTGAGACAAAATAGAAACTGAGACATCCCACTTTTTCTGTCACCTCATAACATTGCCCCATGCACTCCTAATAAATTAAACTGTGATTTTTATTGTTGCAGGTCTTGCTCTGAAAGTGATTCTAAACCCTGTATGTGTATTCTTAACATTTGTTTTTGGAAGTTTCAGCTTATTTTCAGTTTATCATTCATGCAATTACCCCTATGGGTCCTTTAGTTTGTATTCATTGTTGGTCATTTTCTTAGGGTTCACTAACCTGGCATTTCCAGCTTTCCACAATATCAGAGAACAGGTAAATAAAGAAGAACAGTGTGTGAATAAATGTCATATGATATGAACTCATCCATCCATCCATCCATCTATCCATTTAATCATTCAATCAATATTTATTGAATATTTAGTATATATCAGGGAGTTGTATAAATACTGGGAAATAGAGAACAGACAAGTGTTTTGACTAATGAAGTTTTAGTGAAAATAAAGAAGCAAAAATACAATAATTTCATATTGTGCCAATGTCTGTAAAGCAGTGGTGGTCAAGCGTTTGGCTTCCCTGGGCTGCAGTGGAAGAATTGTCTTGGGCCACACATAAAATACACTAACACTAATGATAGCTGATGAGCTAAAAAAGGTCACCAAAAAATCTCATAATGTTTTAAAAATATGTATTGGGTGTCATTCAAAGCCATCCTGGGCTGCAGGTTGGATATGCTTGCTGTAAAGGAAAGAACACACTGAGTGTGATAGAAAAGGGAATGTATATTGAGAAGTGGAACTTTACAGGCAATGATTTGTGATGGCTTCTCTGAGGAGGCTATGTTTGAGCTAAATCCTCAAAGCTCAGTCACTTTATTCATAAGAGAATGTTGTAGGCAATTATCATATCCAATAAGTAAATACAGTGCAGTTCCAAGTGGTGAGATTCTTAGATTTATAAAACCAAACTAAATTAGAAAGTGGAAATGAGCTGCTAGATACAGGTATGCTTATAATACAAATAAGACTGCCAAGAAATGTAATAAACCTCTATGTGTCAATGTAGAAAAGTGCCCAGTAGTAGTTAATGTTATTTTAATGCCAAATTATATGAGTTATATGATAAAATTTGAATTTAAAACACACACACACACACATTATACAGTGTCTAGCAGAAGTAACGCCCAGACTTGAGTTACGATTTTATTAGAAAAAAATTAAGATTTTGCAAATAACACCCCTTTTTTATGAGCTGGTAATCTATACCAAATCTTTTCTTACAAAATCATAAGCTTGTATGGTTATGATTTTGTAATAAAATCATAACTCAAGTCCAGGTGTTACTTCTGCCAGACCCTGTATAAAATGCCTGTATTTGATTAACTTATATGTATTTGAATACTTATAGAATATATTTGGTAGATTACTGAACAAACTTTTAGAAGTAATTACCTTCAAAGTGTGAGATAGGGAATATACGGTGATGGAAAGAGAACTGACTCTGGGTGGTGAACACATAATGCAACACATAGACAATGTATTGTAGAATTGTACACCTGGAGCCTATGTAATTTTTACTAACCAGTGTCACCCCAATAAATTTAACAATAAAAAAGTGTGAGAATGGGGAGAAAGTCATAGGAAAATTTTGCTCAATAATGATTTATGCTTTTTAAATTTGATAGTTTATTTTTTGTAATGTATATAATAATTACAAAATAGGGAGATTGAAGAGATTGAAAAATAAGAAACAAGTGATGGTAGTCAGTACAGGTATAAATGCAATATACAAAAGTAATTTAAATATTTTAAATATAAAAGAAATTAATTTAAAATAAATATTAATTTAAAATAAAAATTAAAATATAACTTTAAAAATAAAACTCTTGTATACAAATTTCTGAAGCATAGATTCCTTTCTTCCTTTCTTCATTCCTCCTTTTTTTCCTTCCTTCCTTTCTCCATTTGAAACCATAAATAAATAGCCCATATCCCTAGGGGACATTATTGTTGTAGGTCATTACTGAAATTCAATCAATAACTTTGAATCTTTTTTCCTTAAGAAAAAAATATTTTAAAAATCTGGTGTCACCATTTAGGAAGCTATTAGTACAAAAAATTGCTGTTCACGGGGATAATTTTTAAAAATGCAGAAAATAAACTCAGAAGTACATTGTAATTGACAAGAGAAATGTAGGTTAGAAACCACAAAGGACTGAAAAATTTCCACTGTAGCCCTCACATGTTTTTAGCCCCTAACCGTTCCTCCCAACTTTTTTTGCTAAAACACAAATTGCTTAGTATTTAGCTGCCAATTCACAAGATCAATTACTCCATCTTTGGAAAACCATTGTGATGTAATTATTTCCAAATTAGCTTATGTCCAACTGACCCTCTTGCTAAGGTACAGTTAAATATAAAAAGTAGTCTGTCTCCTTCTAAGCCAGAACATTCCTTCATAACTCCCACGTTGATATAAAGGCTTAAGTTTAATAGTGTTTTGGTTTATTTTATTTCACAGATATACATGTATATTTTACATAAAATTATTTAAATAAAAATATAGAGCTTGGTATACTGTAATTTAATAATATAATGCAAAAATGCACATGAATAGAATGATATAATAGTATTAAAATAATGATATGAATAATATTTTGACAACACAACTTTATTATCTCACAATTCTGTAGGTCAGAAGTCTAGGTTGGCTCAGCTGGTTTCATGGTGTTGATTGGTTAGGCTCCGATCAGAGCCAGAAAAGCCATGTCCATTCCTTCTCACATTTGGATCTCTCTGATTTTCCTGTCATTCTCATCTCTCTTCCGACTCCAGCTAGAAATTCTCTGCTTTTTGGGGCTCATGTAATTATATTAGGCTAACATGAATAATCTAGGATAATCTTCTTATCTTAAAGTCCACAATAAAAATGGCATATGCAAAGTCCCTTTTGCCAAGTAAGATAACATTAGTCACTAATTCCAGGGGTAAAAGGATGGACTATATTGATTGATAAATAATATAAACTTTAATTGACTCCTAGCAAAAACACTATATGCATATATATGTATATATGACATGCATAGAAAAAGTATGTTATACTTTATGTATGTCTCTATTGTCTGAATGTATCAAAATAAACATTTCCTTTGCACATTTAAAAATATTATTTTCAAAGATGGAAGCATAGGAAAAGGAAAGATGCTTTATTTTAAATTTCCAATTAATTGAATTTTTTAAATTCCATATTTGTAATAATAGTTGTTACACCACTTCTTTTTTTCTTGTTAATTTTATTGGGGTAACATTGATTAGCAAAAATTACATAAGTTCCACATATGAGTGAAGTCATATGATTGTTGGGTTTTTTCTTTCTGATTTATTTGGCTTGGTATGGTGGTCTCAATTTCCTTCCATTATGTTGCAAATGACAGTATTTCATCTTCTCTTATACATGAGTAATACTATTTCCTTTTTGTAAAACTCAAATTAGGAACAAAGAGGTTGATTATTTAATATGTGAGATTATAATATCTAATCCAATACACTTCTTATAACTGCTTATCGCTAAGGAATGATATTAGAAAGTATTATAAGGCATATATTATATTATAAATTATAAAGAAATATTATACTCTCACAAATGTAATACACTATAACCTCCTTGTAAAGTAAATTCCTACTAATTTTCTGTAGATCCCAAGAGAATCTCTCCTGTTTCATAACAAGAAAAATTAGAGTGATAATAAAACTGAAGGCTCTGATTATACATTTATAATTTTCTTACCATATTAACTATATAACCTTTTCCTCATTAGCATAAGTATATTTATGTACTTTTGGTACACGATGTTTTTAGGTTTTACTAGTAGGAGTAAAGGAAATAGTTCAAAATCATGTAGAAACTTTTTTTAAATTTCTAAAATATCTATCAATGTATAGAAAACAAAGCCCTTAAAAATACCTACTAATTTACATTTTAAGGGAAATGTTTCTATATGTAAGTCAGATGTTCAATCATAATTTTGGTAGATATAATTTAATCTTTCTTGTAGACAAAAATGTTACTTTCAGATAATTCTAAAGCAACAAAAATGGGGTTAATTTGAAAAAATCATTTTCAGGTCGATTTTATATGCTTTGGGCAAAGGTCTTTCCAGTATTTGCAAAGTAATATTTCAGAGCTAAGTTCAGAGCTGAGATTTTGACCCTGAAAGTATTTGGTACTCTATAAAAAGAATCATCAAACCAATATATCACTATGAAGATTTAACTAAAATTAATATGCCTAACATAAATAGTTGTGATTTTTAAATCAGACATATTCTGAAGTGGAAAAAATGTGTATGTCTGTAGTAAATTTTTCCAGATTAAATTTAAATTTAGTAAAGTGATCATCATGAAAATTGTGAAGTAAATGTAGAAAAACAGGTTTAGATAATGAGGAAATTTGTACTTCAGAACTCCAGAAATATAAATTTTCGAGGCCAAAGAGTAGCAAACCCTAATCATAGCAGTACCTGTGGTCTAGAATAGAGTGATACATTTCTAATCAGTGGTGAAGAACAGACTATCCTCTAAATAAATAAATACGTTCTAGTGAATTTGGCTGTCCAATAAAAATTTCAACTAATTTCATATCATACATGGAAATAAATTTGAGATGAACCAAATGGATGAACTAAAAAACTATAAACTACATTTGTATTATTCACATTAGATCGATAGACAAATTATGGCAAAATTTAGTTGCCATTGTAAAGATATAAATGCACATTTTATTTTTGATTAAGTTTTTCCATCTGTTTATACATGTTCTTCTTTCTTTTCCTATCCCTTTCTAATTATCATACATTCCTTCTGTGTGAAATTCTATGAATCAAATCATATATCTAATTTGTATGTATTAAATAATCTAAAAAATATTTATTGAGTACTCATTACTGTTTTGGTCACTGGGGATCCAGTAGGAAAAAAAAAACTGTTCATCATGGATCTTCTCTTGTAGTGGATGGTGACAGACCACAAACATAGGCTACACAGGTCATAATAATTGCTATAAAAATAATGACAGGATGAAAGGAAAAGGATGTGCTGGTGAAGGGCAAGAGTGAAACCTCTCAAAGAAATAGGAAGTAAAGGAGGGGGTCAAATAGATTTTAGGGGAAGAGACTTCTGGGCAGAAGAAACAGATACAAATAACTGAAGCAGAAAAGTGGTGAGATCCCTCTAAGTGTAATGAGGCTAACATTCTGGATTGGAGTTGTATAGATATACAGAGATGGGAAACAAGGTCTCAGAAAACAGAAATCAGAGGGAGGAAAGTCATATAGGGCTTTGTGAGTCCTTGCATGCATTTTTGCTTTTATTCTGAGTGAGATGGGAAACCATTGTAGGCTACTGAACAGAGAACTGACATCATCTGTCATGCATTTATAAAGATCTCTCTGACTGCCAAAGAAGAATGGACTTAAATGAGGCAAAGGTAGACACATGGCAACAGGATGCTGTGTTCTAATCTAGAAAGATGATGGAGCTGGGACCACAGTGGTTGTTTGAATGCTGTGGAACCATTTCAGATTTATTCGTATTTTGAAGGATATGGACTAGATGTGAGGTAAAGATGAGAATTGATGACTCTGATGCAAACAATAGGAACTCATGCTGCTTCCCTCAGCAAAAAGAATTGTGGGGCTGCCCATGAGCTAAAACTAGAACTGTGCTGGTTTAATAGGAAACATGGCAGCCATTGGCTCTCTTGACATTGTTCTCCTTAGCATCTCTGCTTCATCTTGAGCATTTTTCTGTGCTTTTTTCCAACCAAATGGCTTCCTCTGTTTCCTCTTAAACTTTGCTCTTGTTATTTCAAATAGCAAATGGCATATCATGGTGGTTTCTGTCTTATGCTACATTATATACCTCTTAATCTTCACGTTTTATTAAATTTCATAGTTCAAGATGCTAAAATAGGAAAAGGTTTCTTGTTAGGCATTGCTTAGCCTTTATGGTATAGCTCTCTTTGTATGGGAAAAGGATATGAAGTAAAAAGTGTGGCCACCTAAATGGCAAGGCATGATTATCTCTGCATTGGCCAGTTTCTCGTAAATGGAGAAAGCATGAACATCTTTCTGATGTGAGGCCTGGCCAGCACAGGAGTTACTTGATGAGGTGTTTTTATTTGTTTTTTTCAATTTCTTATTTGACTTTGTCTTCAGTTAGTTGCCTGAAATACAATGCCTTTTAATATAAAACCACAGGCAATTTTTTAAAGTAAAGGTGATCTTGAGAACAAAGAAAGGAAGAATGACAGAATCTTGAATATAGCAATCAATAATTAGAAAATAGATGTGAAGAGCAGAAAACAGTGAGAGAAAACAAACCTGATGGGATAGTTTTAGAACACCACTGTGGCATAATAAGACACTTTCATATTTAAATGCTTTCTACTCAGTAGCAACCATCATTTTTACCAAAAGAAAATGTTTTGTTTTGTTTTGTTAAAAAGGAAGTTAGATAAACTATATATATCTTGGTCATCTCAATATCACGTCATCTAACAGTGTTCTTTATCCTGAAATGGAGTTTGTTCCCTGATGACACAAGGTCTTACCAGCTGGATATTACATATTTAAAATTATATCACATTACCAAGATCAATTGCTGATCTTCAAAATCATTTAGGCCCATAGCATCTTCCCCTATTGACTATTTGATTCAATTATCATTATTAATGATTAAACTTTAACTCTGATATAGGAATTATCCCTAGGGCCAAGAAAAGTATTTTTATGGTAATTATCAGGTACAGCTTAAATATTTGGAAACTTTAAGGTCACACGAGCCAGTGAATTTCAAATATGTGCAACTGAGTTAAGGGTAGTATCTGTCGTTTTTACTAATGATATTCTCCTGAGGCAGATGGGACACAGGTACTTTTCTCTCCATCCAAAATTGACTACTACTGTTGATAAAGTCATTTCTATATTTTATTGCTGATATACTTATTGCAGGAAATTTAAATTGTGCTGTGAAATTGTGAGCTTTATTCTTCATAATATACTCCCCTATTTGTACCACTAGGAAGTGATCAATGTTATTACAGAAATTTTAATCTGTGAAGTGTAATAATTTTAAAAGTATATTCATATTCCATATAAGAATAACATTTGTCTAGCTTCTGGCCTAATACCTAATAATAATATTCACTCTATTGTGCTTTGTAAAGGTCTCTATAGTGAAATAAGTTATTTTTATATCCAAAGACAGAACTACTATTTGAAACAGTAAGCGTTTAAAGACATAATGAGAAACAATAAAAATTCAATGAACATAAAGGTGAGAATGTATTGCTTTGGAAAAAATGTATACTGTTGGAAATATTTTCATGGTGATTTTAATTCTGTGGTATCTTTCAGGAGATTGAATGTCATGAATGCCAAGTTGATAATAAACATCTCTGGAAGGGAGATTTAATTTCATGGAATTTGTGGACTTTCTTTCTGGCATCTTTGACTTTGGATTAATACAAAACAAAATGAAAAACTTTTGCTATATTAAGAAAAGGAGAGGGGGGATAATTGGGAGAGTAAGGTCAAAATAATGTTTGGATGTTCTAATTTTATATCATATTGCCCTGAAAACTTAGGATCATACATATCTAGAATTGTTAGTATTACCTGAATACCTACTTTGTTTATTGAATTAATTCAATAATAAAATTAATGAACACAAATATTTAAAAAATTATACTTAAAACGACTTTGAAGGGATATTGAAAATGCAGGTAAATAAGTTAATTAACCCTGAAGATCTTTATACTTTCAAATTCTACACGAATCCTTAATCTAGAGACACTCTGTGACTCTCCATTGTTATAAATAAAATGAATTAAAACAATGCCAGAAACATGCAATTTATTAATAAAATTAGTAAAAAGGAGAACTAGATTAAAATGAATTTTAGCCTCATAAATTGTGATGTCATAGTTTGAATATAAGTAACATCTTAATTAAGAAAAGGTAAAACAAAACAAAGTAATTAACTTTCCTTTGGAATTCATATTCAAAATTTATTGATGCAAGAGAAACATAAAGCCAAACCAAACTCTAGGAATGTTCATTTTGTACAGCAATATGAACAAAATGAGTTTCTTAGATGCAACATGAAATGATTAAAGCCCCAAATTCTCTTCAGTGCTTAATGTACTTGAATAATTTCTTTTTTTCTGATTTCCACTCATAGAAATGTTGATAATTTCATTTTTCAGAACATTCAGAAAATAGAATTTTTGGAGGTATTTGCTTTCAAGTAACATAACTTCAAAGTAAGTGGTGTATTATTTAGTGCTACTACACTTCAATTTATCCAACTCCCGACTTCCCTTTAAGGAACACCTACTCTTAATATAATTTCCAGCATTCTTAAACTGGAGTCACCTCTTCCTCTTGAATATTGTCTAAGAAAATTATCTAAAAGAAATTCCCACTGAGGTGTAGATAACTGTATCAGTGTGGTTTCTTCATACTTGTATGAATCTCCTTTTTATAACGGTGAGTTACTTAAAGGCAGGAATCATGTTTTACTCATGATTATGTTTAGGATCTCCTCTAGTGCTAAGGCTGGGGTACGGTCACTACCTCAACAATTCAAGAAAAAGAATTTCTTACTATAATACCGAACACCTGGTCCCTACCTTATTGTGAACTCTCCAGCTATTTTCTAAGTTATGCTCTGGAATCTGAAGAAACAGAAAAGAGAAGAATAAAATAGAGAATTTTAGGTAGTGGTGGGGAAAGGAGAGTGGGTGATTGATTAAACATGGTGCAAGGAAACAGCTTACAAGGGATGTGGGTCAGATGGTTATCATTTAAGAATAGATTTAAAAGTATTTGAAAAACAAAGAGGAAGGTAACATGTATTGAGGCTCTCATGCACATGCTTCTCCAGCCACGTATCCTCACTGTATTATGTGTTTGGTATTGTTAACCCTATTTAACATATGAGAGAACCGAGGTTTAGAGAAATGGCCAAGATCATGTAACTAGCAAGAGGCAGAATCAGGAAGGCAATTTGTATCTTTCTAAAACCATTCAAAGGAAAAAGTGCCCTCTTAGTGCAGTAGGTAGTGCATCAGTCTCATAAAATCTGTCAAAGGAAGAGCAAGGATCACTAGAACATGAATAAGTGAATGCAGAGACTGTTGGTATTTTTTTTTCATGGTAATAGATTTGGCAGCAGTTGTGGTTGACAGAAACATTGAGCAGTTAGTACAGAGAATTCAAAAAATTCTCTACCTCCCTTATTTTCCACTATTATGAACATATTAAATTAGTATGGTGAATTTGTCAAAATTGATTAACTAATATTAATACATCTTTGTTAAATTAAAAAGCATAGTTTACATTAGGGTTCACTCTTTGTGTTGTACAATTGTATGGGTTTTGACATACGCATGTCATGTATCCAGCACTACAGTGTCATACGGAGTAGTTTCATCGCTGAATAATAACATCTCTATAAGGATCCCTATGTTTCACCTATTCATCCCTCTCAGGTTCCTTGAAACCCCTGGAAACCACTGATTTTTCTTTTTACTCTATAGTTTTAACTTTTCCAGAATATTATGTAATTGAAAGCACATAATATGTAGCCTTTTCAGACTGACATCTTTCACTTAGTAATAATGTTTATGCTTCCTCCATGTCTTTTTGGGATTTGATAGCTCATTTCTTTTTATTGCTCAATAATAATATTTAGTGCTGTATGGATATACCAGTTTTATTCATTCACTGATTATGGGACATCTTTTTTGCTTCCAGTTTTTTTTAATAATTGTGAATAAAGAATAAAGCTACAATAAACATTCCTATAAAAGTGTTTGCATGGACATGAATTTTGAACTTATTTTGATAAATACCTAGGAGTGTGATTGTTGGGTTGTATGATAAGTCTATGTTTAACAAGAAACTACCAAACTGTCTTCTAACGTGTCTGTACCATTTTACATTCCTTCCAGCTGTGAATCAGAGTTTCTGTTGCTCCACATCTTCATCAGCATTTGATATCACCAGGGTCTTTTCTTTTAAATTTTAGCCATTCTAACAGGAATGTTATTATCTCAATTTTAAATTTGCAATTTCCAAATAAAATATGATATTCACTATATTTTCATATTCATATTTGCTATCTGTTTTGGTAAGGTGTCTGTTCAAATCTTTTGCCATTTTTAGGTGGGTTGTTTGTTTATGCTGAGTTCTAAGAGTTCATTAGATATTTTGGCTACAAATCTTTATCAGATATGTTTTGTAAATATTTTCTTCAAGTCAGTAGCTTGTCTTTTTATTCTTTTACCAGTGTCTTTCACAGAGCATATTAATTAATTAATTTTAGTGATGTCCAACTTATTTATTTTTTTCTTCTATGCACCATGCTTTTGGTGTTATATCTAAAAACTCATCACCAAACAAAAGGTCACCTAGGTTTTCTCCTATGCTATATTCTAAAAGTTCTACAGTCATAATACCTCAAAGATATCATGGGTTCAGTTCCAGACCATTGGAATAAAGTGAATATTGTAATAAAGCTAGTCACATGAATTTTTTGGTTTCCCAGCACATACAAAAGTTATGTTTACACTATACTGCAGTCTATTAAGTAGGTAATAGTGTTATATCTAAGAGAACAATGTACGTATCTTAATTTAAAAATATTTTATTGCTAAAAAATGTGAACCATCATCTGAGCCTTCATTGAGTCATAAACTTTGCTAGTGGAGCATCTTGCCTTGATGTTGATGACTGCTGACTGATCAAAGTGGTGGTTGCTGAACTTTGGGGTGGCTGTGGTAATTTTTAAAAATAAGGCAATAATGAAGTTTGCCACAGTAACTGACTCTTCATTTAACTAATCATTTCTCTGTAGCATGTGATGTTGTTTGATAGCATTTTATCTGGTAGAACTTCTTTCAAAACTGAAGTCAATCCTCTTAAAACCTGCCACTGCTTTATTGACTACATTTATGTAATATTCTAAATCCTTCATTTTCAACAATGATCTCCACAGCATCTTTAATAGGAGTAGATTGTATCTCAGGAAACTTCTTTCTTTGCTTATCCATAAGAAGCACCTCCTCATCTGTTCAAGTTTTATCATGAGAATGGAACAATTCAGGCTTTACTTCTAACTCTAATTTTCTTGCTCCTTCCACCACATCTGCAGTTACTTCCTCCACTGAAGTCTTAAACACCTCAAAGTCATCCTGAGAGTTGAAATCAACTTCCAAAATCCTGTCAATGTTTATAGTTTGACCTTGTCCCACACATGAATCCTGAATGTTCTTAATGGCATCTACAATGGTGAATCCTTTCCAGAAGGTTTTCAATTTATTTTGCCAAGAATATCAGAGAAATCACTGCCTATAGCAGCTATAGCATTACAAAATGTATTTCTTAAATAAGACTTAGAAGTTGAAATTGCTCCTTGATCCATGGGCTGGAGAATGCATTTTGTGTTATAGATCGTGAAAACAACATTGATGTTGTACATCTCCATTAGAGCTCTTGAGTGACCAGATACATTCATTGTAAATGAAAAGTAATAATTTGAAAGGAATCTTTTTCTGAGCAGTAAGTCTCAACAGTGGACTTATACTACTCAGTAAACCATATTATAAGCAGATGTACTGTCACCCAGGCTTTGTTGTTGCATTTAGAGATCACAGGCAGAGTAGACTTAGCATAATTCTTAAGGGATGTAGGATTCTCAGTGTGGTAAATGAGCATTGGCCTCATCCTAAAGTCACCAGCTGCATTAGCCCCTAACAAGAGAGTCAGACCGTCATTTGAAGCTTTAAAGGCAGACATTGATTTTTCCTTTCTAGTTATGAAAGTCCCAATGACATCTTTCAATATAAAGCTTCTCTATCAGCAGTTGCTGCGTCATTTTGCAATTTTATGTTATGAACATGGCTTCTTAAACCTCATGAACCCACCTCTGTTAACTTCAAACTTTTCTTCTGCAGCTTACTCACCTCTCTCAGTCTTCGTAGAATTGAAGAGAGTTAGGGCCTTCCACTGGATTAGGCTTTGGTTAAGGGAATTTTGTGGCAGGTTGGATCTTCTATCCAAATCATTAAAACTTTCCCCACATTAGCAATAAGGCTGATTCACTTTCTTATCTTTTGTGTGGTCACTGGAGTGGTAGTTTTAATTTTTTCCAAGTACTTTTCCTTTGTATTCACAACTTGGCTAACTATTTGGTGCAAGATGCCTACCTTTCAGCCTATTTCAGCTTTCGATATACCTTTCTCACCAAGCTTATTTATTTCTAGCTTTTCTATTGTTAAACTTATTGGGGCCACATCAGTTAGCAAAAATTACATAGGTTCCAGGTGTACAATTCTACAGTGCATTGTCTATGTGTTGTATTATGTGTCCATCATCCAGAGTCAGTTCTCTTTCCATCACCATATATTTGACTCCCCCACCCTCCTCTCCCCACTTTTCTCCCACCCCTACCTCCATTGCCCTCAGTTAACCAGTAAACTATTTATTGTGCCCATGAGTTTTTGTTTCTTTGTTGGTTTCAGTTTTAAATTGCACATATGAGTGAGGGAAAAAACCAAGAACCATATGGCTTCATTCATATTTCTAGCTTTTGACATAAAGTGAGTGATGTGTGACTCTTCCTTTCACTTAAACACTTGAAACCATTTTAGGATTGTTAATTGGCCTAATTTTAATAATGTCACGTGCCAAGGAATAGGGAGGTACAAGGAGAAGAAGAGAGATTAGTGAATGGTCCGTCAATGGAGCAGTCAGAATACAAATATTTATCAAATTTTGCAATCTTATATGGATGTGGTTCATGGTGTCCCAAAACAATTACAGTAGTAACATCAAGATCACTGATCATAGATCACCATAACAAATATAATAATAATTGAAAAGTCTGAAATATTGTAATTACCAAAATCTGACACAGAGACACGAAGCACGCAAACACTGTTAGAAAAATTGTGCCAATAGACTTGCTTGGCACAAGGTTGACATAATCCTTCAATTTGTAAAAAATGTGTGAAACACAGTAAAGCACAATAAAGCAAGATATGCCTGTATATCTCTGGATTTTACATTAAAATCTCTTAAAAATTTTGAGTTAATTCTTATCAAAGGTGTAAGGCCTGTGTCTAGATTTAATTGTTTACTTGTGGATGTATCATTATTTCAGAACCATGTGTTAAAAACACTATTCTTTCTCCACAGAATTTCTTTTAATATTTTCTCAAAGATCCATTGACTATTTCTGTGGGACTATTTTGGGGATCTCTATTCTCTTCCATTGATACATATGTCTATTCTTTTACCAATACCACACTGTCTTCATTACTGCAGCTTTATAGTAGGTCTTAAAGTGCTATTCTTCTAACATTGTTCTCCTTCAGTATTGTGTATAGATTGTTTATTTTTAACTACCAATCAAGAATACATATACTAAAGAAATTCATTGAGTGATTCTCTAAGATAAACTTTGTTATTCTTTTTCTCGTATAGTTTTATTAATCAGGAAGTTTAAGTTTACACTCTAGATAAAACAAAATAAATCCATTAACCTAAACTTGATTTATTAAAAGAAATTCTAATGTTTGTTTTCTGAAAAGTCTTAGTAGCAACCATTTTCATGCCATTCCAACTTCCCTTCAGAAGAGAACTTGAAGGGAACAGAGATTTAGCTGAAAACCTCCAGCTAACACACACACTTTGGTTCTACCTTTGCATTCTTGTGATGGCTATAGTATTTTCAAGCTTGTCACAGTCAGTGACTGAACAAAGTGAGTATACAGGAGCCAAAATATTCCTGTTCAACACAGAACTCTTTTAATGAGCATCTATGTTCTGGGATTCTTTATCCATCTAGCCAAATCTTCATCATACCAGCACTATAGTCAAGCTCTTTCTATCAAATTCTCCTTCCTTCTTTTTTTCTTTTCACAGGAGTCAGACCTGTATTGTGGTTTACGGTCTCTCCCCATCTAGTCTTGTTCCCATTCTCCTTTGTCCTTCTGAAGCACCTCTCTCAATGAATCTCTTGTGTATTCACTACCATCTTATTGCTTGCTTCTTAGAGAACTCACACAGATACATTCTTTAGTTAGATAAGGTGGGGTTGAATTAGCTAAGGTTGCTCAAAGTTCATGAATTCAAGGCAAATGGAAAAGAGCTTTACAACTAAGTTTCTTAACTCCCAACCTGAAGTAGAGTGTACCTGCCATACACAAATACAGAAAAGAGTCCAAATGCAAAGCCACCTAGCTGGGTCTAACCTAAATCAAGTGACCTTCTCCCAGGGGATTCTAATAATAAATGCTTATTTTAAACCTTTCTCTTTGAGTTGGCTATTCATGTAGCAATACTATCTGATTCAGTGGTTCTTACCAATCTATTCTGAGTCAAAAAGTAATAAAATCAAAGATTTATAATGCAGATAGGATGAATTTATAAATAAAAAATATAACTCTAACTTTGTGGTATTTTCTCTAAGTTACCAAAATTAAGAGAAGCTTTAGTACAGAAAAAGAAACCTATTAATAGGAGAAAACTAAATTAGAATCCAGCTATAATACAAAGATGTAAGCAAAATGCAAGAGCAATACAACAGGAAAGATTTAGAGCATTAGAGGAAATTTTCAAAGAATCCAGAATTCAATAGTAATGTGTTTACAAGTACAACTTATTCCATGTGCAGCACCTGACAAGATAAGATATATTAGGTTGCTAGTACAGGAAGTAAATAGAATCACTCTTTAATAGGAATTCTAAGAAGTTCTGATAGACAAAGACCAACATTAGAAAAACAGAGGGAGTAAATATATTGTACATACAATGCCAACCACCAGCAGAAAGTTAATGAGGGGAAATGTACTAAATTTTTCTTTTCTTTTTCATTAAAGTAAGTTGTCTCTCTCTCCTTCTCAATATTAGGAGAAAGTTTCCTTAGGAGACAAAATAAAAAAGAGAAAAGAGTGAGTCAGTCTGACATATTTAATGTGATATAACTCATTTGTAAATTCTGAACACTCTGATATTAGTGTATTAGGCTATGCATATGTAGAAAAATATACATGAACTCTTTAAAATATTATTCTGGCTATTGTGAATTTGGAAGAAAAATACCACATAAGCGAATTGTCAGAACTTGACATTTGTGATACAAAGATGTGCATAACATAGGCCCTATTGAAACAAACTATTGTGTGGGGATCAATTATCACAATACAATGAGAAGAGTGAGATTATGGAGGCATGTATAGAATACAACAGAGAGGAAAAAGACACTTGTCCTTAGAAAATACTGAAGGGTGTCAGGCGATAGCAAACGAGAAAAGCATTAACATTGCTTTCGTTAGTGCTTAAATTATAAGATAGAAATTTTAAGAGAGAAGTCTGGAAAGGCAGGCAGAGACCAGGCTTTGGAGGCCATGCATAGCTTGCAAAGAAAAATTATACATATTTTAAGAGATATTATCTATGTGTTACATAAATACTGATGGTAACCACTTTGAGCACCTCTTGTAATTGCAAAAGTCAAACGTGACTTATATTCATCTTTCATTATAAGTATATATTGAGTACTACAATTTTAATACAGTTTTTTCCTTTCTTAAAATGTGTGTACATGTTTTGGCACCCCCTGTGTGATATTTTAGGTGATTTAGTGTCTAGTGCAAGATGTAATGGTTTGTGTTGAGGAGGTGCTCCTGAGCAAGTAGGAGAATTAGATAATTGAAAAATTTTAATATGATATATATTTCCTAGATTATAATATGGAGAGCAGATAAAGAGGGCTTAAACATATTTCCTGTTTAAAGATGCTTAGGGATGTAGCAAAGTTAAGATAAAATATTGTTTTCAAAGACGGGAGGTACAAAATATACTAAATTTGTGTTTTGAAGAAATTTCTTAGCACAGAACTGTGCTAAAAATACTATCCATGAGCAAAGTTGTTCTTAAATTTTGTTATGTTTGGAGAGTCATATGAACATTCTGGAAATTTTTACTCTGGAGACTAATTAAAAAGATAGCTGAAGTTGCCAGTGAACATAGCCTTTTCTAATTGACAAGACCTACCACAACTGTAATTTAAAGAAAGCAAAATAAAAGGGAGATTCTGTACTATATAAAGTAATTTTTTCTAAAGATGAAGAATACCCATTAATAATTACACATTGCCTATATGAGTTTCTCCAAGGTAATCTCTTGACAAAAGGAGAAGGGGTTAAGTTTCTAAACTAAGAAAAACCATTTTGGAACTATTAATCAATGAAGAATATTAACTTAAATTTTTATAGAAATCTACTTTTCATTATTTTTATTTTTATTGTATATTTTAATACAATATAGCTAACATGCATTATTATATTGGTTACAGGTATACATCATAGTGGTTAGACATTTATATATTCTCTGAAGTGATCACATCAACAAGTCCAGTACCCCCCTAACACCATACATTGTTATTACATTATTTTTTACTATATCCCCTATGCTTTACATCCTCAGGACTATTTTGTAGCTTTCAATTAGTACTTCTTAATCCCTTCACCATTTTTACCCAGCCTTCCAATCCCTCTCTTATCTGGCAAACATCACTTTGTTCTCTGCATCTATCTGTTTTTTTGTTTTGTTTTATTTTGCTTGTTCATTTATTTTGTTTTTTTTTGTTGTTATTCCTTTTTTTTTTTTAAGATTTCACATGTAAGTGAAAATATATGGTATTTGTCTCTCTCAATCTGACTAATTTCACTTAGCACAATACCCTCTAGGTCCATCCTTGTCACAAACGGTAAGATTTCATTCTTTTTAAGGCCATGTATTATTCCATTGTATCTGTGTACCATATATTCTTTATCCAATTATCTATCTCTAGACACTTAAGTATTTTCCTTATTTTGACTATTATAAATAATGCTACAGTGAACATAGGGGTGCATATATCTTTTTTGGCAAGAAAATATAGGATATTTATTTTTGTGTGCAAACTTTTCAGAAAATTTATTTATTAAATTTGTTGGGATGACATCAGTTAGCAAGATTATATAAATTTCAAGTGTACAATTTTCTAATACATCATGTATGTGTTGCATTGTGTGCTCACCACTCAAGGGCAGTTCTCTTTTTGCCACCATATATTTTTAAGTGTTTTGGATTTCTTTGTATAAATACCCAGAAGTAGGAATCTTGGGTTATAAATAACCAGTATTCTTAAGCCTTTTTGAAATTCTTGAAGCAAATGCTTCATAAAAGCCTTTGAGAGTTTTAGTGGACATGACATTACTGCCAACCATTCATCCTATATATTGATGAGGTCCTTGAGGATGAAGGGCTGCTCTTTACCACAAGAATTCACAAAGAAAAGATTACTAAATTTTCCATTGAGAGCATGTCTGAAAAAGAGATGTTGTAGTTTATTTGCAAACTAAATTTCATGTGCTCAAGTGGAGTATTACTGATTAATTCACAGGAAATCTTCAAGTGAACATTTTCAAGTTTAAACTGTTAATACAGTTCAAAGGTCTGACAATTAAGTTCGTGAAGTCATCCTAGAAAAAGTACTACATACCTCACTGCTGAGTATCACTACTGTCAACTCCAAATCACTCCCCTTGGGAAGATATGCACTGACACCAGTGTCTAGTTCACCCTTCAAAGCAATTTTGGAGCTTTCTCTGGAATGGCCATCAGAGCTGTCATTGTATTATCCTTGATGTCTCAAATATCATCAAAATGTCTTCCTTTCAGTATTTCCTTTATCTTTGGGTAAAGAAAAGTCATTGGATGTCAGATCAGGTGAGTAGGGAGGATGTTGCAATATAGTTATTTGTTCACTGACTAAAACCTCTTTCACCAATAGTGCAGTGTGAGCTGGTGCATTGTCATGATGCAAGAGCCATGAGTTGGTGAAAAGTTCAGGTAGTTTTCATCTAACTTTTTTGTGCAGCCTTTTTAGCACTTCCAAATAGTAAATTTGGTTGACTATTTGTCCAGTTGGTACAAATTCATAATGAACCATCCCTCTGATATCAAAAAAGTTTAGCAACATTGTTTTGACTCTTGATTTGGACTGACAGAACATTTTTGGTCATGGGAAATTAGCTGACTTAGATTTTACACTTTGACACTTTATTTCAGAGTCTTATTGGTACACCCATGTGTCATCACCAGAGATAACATGGCCCAAAACATCGTCTTGCCTCTCTAAAAGATCTTGGCAAGCTTTAGCGTTCCTTTGTTTTTGTTTTATTGTTTTGTTTTGTTTTGTTTTGTTTTTTCATCACTGAGCTGCTTTGGGACCAAACCCTTCTCATGCCAAGATTTTCAGTTAAAATTTTCCTAATGGTTTCTCTATCAATGTTTACTTGGTCTGCTATGATTTTTATAGTCAGCCAACAATTTTGATGCACAAATCAATGAATTTTTGCAATGTTTTCATCAGTTCTGCTGGTTGCTAGTGGACATGATCTCACTTCATCAAGTGATGCTTTCTCTTTCCTCAGAAAAATGTTTAATCCATTTGTACACTGCCATTATCTTCATGTCATTATCCCCATTACCTTGGATTAACATGTCCCTGATTTTACTTCCACTCTTGCCAAGTTTAACAAGAAATTTAATGTTTGTTTTTGTTGCACTAATTCAAGCTCCAACATTCTCACGACCGCACACAAAACTACACAACAACAATAATGTACACCACTCAGCAATACACCTCCACACGTCAACATGAACACAGCTTTGAGACACAGATATATCAAGGTTATAAAACCTTACCGAGTTGTTTATGCAGTGCTGTCACTGTAACACAGTGGAAAGTTCACAAACTTAATTGTCAGAACTTTTCTTTTTTTAGAACTTTTATATCTGTTGCCATGACTCAGCATCTTTATCATCTGGGGAAAAGTAGAAGAGAGCTCAGTGAGCAAACATACTGTAGTAGTAAGAGTCAATGGAGCGAAGTTCCTCTTAGTAGGGACATTCAGCAAAACTGTCACTATCAAGATTCCCCTTTCAAGTATATTAGACATTAGTATAGGTCAGGGGAGAACTACACCAGTTACTACTGTGTTCACTGAGGTCCAAGCTAACAATTGTGTTGTTGTTGTTGTTGTTGTTGTTGTTGTTGTTGTTTTACCTTAAATGTCTACTTCATGGTTCCTAGGACTATGCATAACTGTGGATTTGGAGGATTATGTTAAATATTAGATCAATGTGATCTAGGAAAATGTTGAATGTATTTTATAAGTTCAAGGGAATATTGAGAGACAATTATGAGAAATGATCCTTCCAAGAATTCAAATATCTTAAATTATTATTTTTACTCTCAAAACTGGTTCCAAACATAAGGACTCCAGTAGGCATTTATTGAATATGCCAATCAATTCACGCAGATGAAAACATGTAATGGAACCAGTAAGAGGCATTTCTAGTTGATGCATACAGTGCAACAGAGAAAGGCAGCACTAGTTTTTCATCCTGTATGCAGGCATTTGGCCAATTTCCGGAATTTCATTGAGCCTCTGGTGCTAAGCAAATAATAGAATGGAAATGTCAACAATCTCAGGCAAGCAAAGGTATCTTATCAGCTCAGAGGACAATAGTCTGATAACACTAAAATATGAACAGGTAGCATCCCTCCACACTCAAACTTTGGTTCATAAGTAGCATCATTTGAGCCATTAAATATGATCAGGTGACCTCATTGGCAGATAATGCCGCTACAGAGGAAGAGGAAAATATTTCAGAGAAATGGAAGGACCCATATAAGAAAAGAAAACAAATATTGTAATATTTTGTGAGAAATAATATGGGGTGAAAAAAATTGAAGAACATGCTACATGTTGCCTAATATGCGGAGGACACCTAGAGAGTAGGGAGATGGATCCGTTAGATAAGAGAGCCAGCATTTTAAAACAGTATTTCATATGTTGTTTTATTTTCACTTTTTGAAACTGAGTTAAAGTCCAACTATTCAGTTCAGTCCCAGGTATCCAGGTGTCTACTCTGACAAGCCTTATGACTGACATATAATTAAGATTACATAATTTCAAGACCTGAACTTTCTACTTACAATATAAGTGTTATATGGGAAAACATTATGTCTGACAATTATACTTTGTTAACACTGATTTTATTGTCACAATTCTCTAAATATGAAACATGTTTGCTACTTTAATGAGCATTAAATGATGAGACGTAAAAAGAAATGAACTGAAGAACTAGCTGTTTCCTTTATGAGTATAATAGTATTTACGTTAACAAATCCCTGATTCTCCTGGTCTTCCTGGTCATACAGCTAGGCCATAATTCCCAGCCCTCTGAAACTCGTGTCACTATGTGTTTAGTTCCACCAAAAAAAGAAAAAAAGCAAAAATGTCATGTGTCACTTCCAGACTTCCAGGCTAAGATAAGGAGCGTTATCTTTATTCCCCCAGATGCATTTTGACTCCTTGGATCCCTGTGTTAACCTGACCACAAACACACATGTTGGGGTAGTGTTTCAATGATTAGTAAACTACTATTTCTCTAAGTTATTGACTTTTTCTTTTTTACAGTATTTAGGCTACCCTGGAAATCAGTGAAGATGTAATCTTTGTTCTGTTTTATTTGCTCAAAGAAGGGCTGGTAGATGGTAAAATAAAATCCTACACTCTTCAGGGGGAGCAGCATATGCCACTTGCAAATTTGCCACATTGGCATGTGGACTGCTTTTAGGTGAAAGCAGTTAAGACCCAGCAGACTCAGGAAAAGCTTTTTGCCTCTTCCTTAACTGCATTAAAGAATAGATAGAAGGCCTGGCACAAAAGGAGAGCTAAAAGGAGAGAGAACTTTTTTATCTGAAAGACTTACCCGTAAGGTATGGCAAATTGATTACCAAGCATCTGCTTTCCTTATCTTACTGTAAATTTCCCTCCTCACTTTTGAAGCCCCAGGCCAAGATCCTGTCCCTTAGTTCAGGATGGCATATAAGCCTCAGTTGCCTCACTGCCTGGGAGTCTTCTGTTCTCCGGTCTCCTATATAGTACGTATGAAATTTGTGTCTTTTTTTTCCTGTTAATCTGTTTTATGTCAATTTAGTTATTAGACCAGCCAAAGAACTAAGCCAGGAAAAAGGGAAGTTTTTCACCTCTATACTCTCTGCTTAAAAAGAAATTATTTCTGTCTTGAAAAAGACAGTGTTATATTACGATTCTGTACTAGTCATTTGTTGATGTCTCTGTATATATTGAACTTGGCTCCTGACACTAAGATGTGAAAAGATCTGAAAATAGTTCTGGTTGTATGATAGTTTGTGTGATTGTGTGTATATGTGGGGAGGGGGGCTTGTGCACCCACATGCATGTGTGGACACGGGCTCTTGTGTGAGCATTGGCTCATGCGTGAGCATTGGTTCATATATCCAAGTCACGATTGGTATTTTCACTTTGTCCTACTCAATATTTTCATTTTAAAGTATATAGAAAATTTCAGTCATCTGGGTTCTTATTCACTGCTATGATGCAATTCCAAAACCCTATAATCACCTACTAAATACGATGACTGATCCAAAGTTACCTTTGTTATCTGCAGCATTATTTAGGAACAAGATTTTCTAGAACCGTAGTCCAAAGTCTCTTTTTGAGAATTTGGTAAGCCAGAATCACATTCACATTCTAGTGTCTCATTTTTACTAGTCAATTGTCAGTATGAAAAAAATACTATATATTGGTACAATGTAGAGTTTAAATAGATATATTTTTAAATGTATTTATTCATATGCAATATTTTCATTACGCCCTTTTCCCCAATCGGTGAATTATTTCTCTCTCAGCCTTCAGTGTCAGGTATGGGACAAACCTATTTCACAGCCCACACTGCCTAAATAATACTCGAAGAAGAGTGAGAAAAGGGAGACATCTAGCTTGGCATTTATGAATATTAATATTAATTACACTTATTCTCCCAATTCATCTTGGGTATGAAGTGGGAGAAACCATTTTCTAAGAAACAAAGCTTTTAGACAGACTCTTTGTCACTTCTCCCTGCTAAGTGAATCAAGTCAAAATGGCATGAAAGTTCCCTCTCCTTAATAAAGAATAACATGAAGAATATGAATGCAGGAAGAAAATGCATTATCTTAAAACATCAAGTAGTTTATACTTTGAGAATTCTTATTATCCAATAGGTTATTGGCTTTTCAAAGTGTTACATTGTTATTTTAAAATATTTTTTATGGGGCTGTTTCCTGCTCTTGGGTCAGGCCACTCCAATGCTCAGAGTGTACCTTAACTTTTAACTTTTCTATAATAAATTTTTGAGTTTTCTATATTTTCATTGTACTTTGAGAAGGTTATGACACCTTAGTGAATTGTTTGTAAAGTGCTGCCAACGGAAGCACATGGTGGCAAGTTTGCAAAACTAAATGTCAGCTTTTGGGTACAACACAGCTCTGCTGGCCATTCCAGAAAAAGAGTTCCAAAATTGCTTTGAAGGGTAGACTAGGCACCGATGTCAGTGCATAGCTTGTCAAGGGGAGTACTTTGAAGTTGACCATAGCGATATTCAGCAATGAGGTATGTAGCACTTTTTCTAAGATGAGTTTGCAAAATTAATTGTCCAATCTTGTATTTTTTAAGTTTCTAACCAAATTTTATTTTACTTGAATTTTATTGTATGTTATACTTTCAATCTCCCTGATTTTATTTTTGAAAGTCTCAGCAAAATACTTACATAACCTCTGCTCCAGGCCTTTTCACAAATTGTCAGGCTGCTAAAGGGCCGAATTTTTTTTCTTTTTTTTTTTAATTCATTTTTATTGTTAGACTTATTGGGGTGACATCTGTTAGCAAGGATTACATAGGTTTCAGGCTTACAGTTTTACAGTACTGAATTTTTAAAGAATTTGTGTTGGGCTGCATTCAAAGCCATCCTGGGCCGCAAGTTGGACATGTCTGATACAGGCTGCCCATATTCCTTAATTCATGACTCTCTTCTTTTATCTTCAGGACAATAACACTGGATAGAGTGTCTCACATTTCAAGTCCTTAAAATATCTTTTGCAAAATGAGCTAATACGTTTACAGGTTCTGTGGATTATAGCATGGACAGTTTCCATGGGGAATAGAAGAATTATTCTGCCTGGCAGCCTGGATGTTCTCCCTTCTGTTTTTCCTGAATTGCTAAGTGGGCATTTAAGAAGCTTTATTGGTCACGTGATTTGGGGAAATAAGTAAATAGTTGGAAATAATCTACTTGAACTATTCAGGGTGGTTGACATGTTGTTGACTTTTTATATGAAATCAGTTTCAGCTTGTGTTTACATTATGCAATCTATAGTAGGCTAATGTGGGCAGGAGGCAGAGGAAGAAGGAAGTGGATGACATGGCTATTTCTTAAACTACAAATTCAAGATTTTATTTTTCTTTCTGAAAAAAAATTTTATATCTACAACAAACTGGAAAAAATGCTTCAGATACAAAAACTAGTTTGTGAGTATATTTGTTTATGTGAGTGTACAGAGTGGGAATGGAGGCCAATAGAATTCGAAAATTTTAGGTTCAGGTATAATATTTTTTGGCTTAAGAAACTAGTTTTATTTTTAAAAATTAAAAATAATTTCATTTCTGAACATGTAGCACTAGAGAAGCAAATTACTTATCAGATGATATTGGTCTCCAAGTTACAGCTTGACTTATAGTGTGGATTAAATAATGCTCTATACACATTTAAATTAGGAATGAATATTTATGTTGATATAGAACAAGACAAGGGCTTGTTTGTTTTCCTAATTTGTCTACTGGAATTGGATACTAAATAGTAATATATTATGAGTTGTGAAGACTGTCAAGGAAAGTAATTTTTACATATGTGTAAAAATTTAGTGGATGAATTTTATGTTTTCTCCATAACAAAAACAATTTTGTCTTATTTATACAATGTTTATTAAGGGGTAAAAATTTTTAGAGGGTCATGCCTAGTAATGTCAAGAAAACCTGCAGTTGTGCAGTAGTTATAGTAAATAATTACACTAGTCTTAGAAAAAAAATTCAATACTTAAACTTTAGCAGGGACTTTACAAAGTAAAATCTGAAATGAATCTTAGGTCAGTATGAAATAATTTCAATAAAAATGAATGTTACTGCTTAAGTACTGGTCAGTAAAAGAAGACTGTAATGTACCTACAATTCCTAAAATCTAAATTTCACAGGTACTTTCTATGAATCATCTAAACAAAAAGAAAAAAATAGGTGAAAAGTCATAGGAACTCTCCAAATGCATTTTTTCCCCAGAATCCGAGCACTGTGCAAATTATTCTTCCAGATTCATTATGTTAATTTATAATCGTTAGTCTAATGGTTCATTTTAGGTTGTTCTTTTAGTGACAGAAAAGATTATTCAAAGACAGTTGAGCCTCAGAATGATAACCTAACTTTAGCATCTTTAGTAGTGATCCAAAAGAGAATATAAAATTCAAAAAAATATGGACCATTTACTCTCTCCTTGTCAAATGAAGGAAAGGGGAAGAAAAGATGCAATGTCTAATGTGCAATGCACATTAGAAATTACAATATAAAAATTTCCTTCAGAGTAATTCCCTTCAATAGTTTCTGTGAGATAGTATATTTGCATAGCTTCTCTGAAAATTCCAGTTCAAGAAATTCTTTGTAATTATGGTACACATGGAAAGGCTGTTGCTAGTTGATGCTTAGAAACACATTATCTGAGGAACCATTGTGAACTCCTCAGCTGAGTGCACCACTAGTTTGAGATCTTTGAGGTTTTCCACTGCTTAAAATAACTGAATCAAATGACATTTAAACTTAGTACAAACCACAGTATAGACAATGAAATATTAGGTTAACGTATTTACCATTGTACACAGAACCTCTCTGACCTAGTTTTAGTTTGATTTGACAAAACATAGATAAGTTTGATGTTCTTTTTTCATTCAGATGAAAACACATAAGCTTAATTTCCCATTGACATTTAGTATTGGTATATGTTAAAGCCATTATAATTAGAAGTGGTTGATATTTAAATGTATATTACTTGGTAATGTAATATATAATGTTATTGTCAAGGAACAAGAAGATTTAAAATAAGACTCTAAGTACCTTTGTTAAATGTTTTATACTTAAACATCCCCATCTCAAGGTAGGTTATATCTAAAGGGGTTGCAAAAATATCAACACCAAATGGATCATACATAAGAAACACTCTCGACTATCATAATATTTTAACCATAAAGAGTTAGACTTAACCTGAACATAAGGGGAGAGGTTCCTGTCTCACATGTGAGGAGCTTGTAAGTCACCACTCCATCCTAACAACAAATAAAGCTGAACAGACTAAAAAATCAACAACTCTTCTTGGATCCATAAGAAAGGGGAAGACACAAGACAAATTACTGCCCCTAAGATTGGAGAGACAAATAAGCAAATACAGGGAGTCTTAGCTTACTGGAGCAGACTCCTAAGCAGAAACCACATGGGAACCAGTGCTGGGGTAGGAAAACCTGAACTGTAAATAACAAATTGCTATAGGTTCAGTGTGGACAACTCAGAGTTAAAAACTGCAGGGAAACCCAGTCATAAAGGGAGTTCCACAATATTGTGAAATTTATTTCCAGGAGCTTAAGTTTCCACAGTAAATATCAGAGGAATACCCCCACTTGCTTCTGTCAGGGAGAGGGGAAAAGAAACCATTTTAAAACATGCCAGGACACTATTTTTCTAAATAAAGCCTGCTTTTAAGGGAAGCAAGTTAACCAGATCCTAACTTGCTGTGGTATTATTAGAGCATAACTGACCTGGGGAAAGGGAAACACCCAACTGCAACCCACTCTAGCAATCCTGTCCTACATAAGGAAAAGGAAAAACACCTGAGAAACTCTTGTGAAGTTCACAGTCCATAGGCGTAGGTTCACTAAATGACTGAGAACTAATCATAGTGCTTCCAACCTCCCCCTACAGCTCACCACTAATTTACTAAAGGCACATTTACACCAGTTTCTTTTACCTAGTACATCACATATGGCTAGCAAGAAAAAATTACAAAGTGTACTAAAAGGCAAAAAATACAATTTGAAGAGACAGAGCAAGCATCGGAATTAAATATGGCAGGGATGTTGGAATTATCAGTCTAGGAATTCAAAACAATTATGATTAATATAAGAATTATATTAATGGATAAAGTAGACAGCATGCAAGAACAGATAATGTAAGCAGAGAAATAGAAATCCTAAGAAAGGACAAAAAAGAAATGCTGAAAATTAAAAATAAAAATCTTACAGAAATGAAGACTGCCTTTAATAGGCTTATTAGTAGACTAGACAAAACAGAGGAAAAAATGTCTTCGATTGAGGCTACAGTGATAGAAACTTGGAAAACTGAAAAGCAAAGAGAACAGACTAAGAAAAACAATATGCAATGACTATGAGACAACTACAAAAGATATAATATACATAAATGTGAATACCATAAGAAGAAGAAATTGAGAAAAAAACAAAGGAAATATTTGAAATAAAAATGAATGGGAATTTCCTTAAATTAGTGTCATACACCGTATCACAGATACAGCAGGCTCAAAGAACACCAAACAAGATAAATGCTCAAAAAAACATACCTAGGAAAATCATTTTCAAACTACAGAAAATCAAAGATAAAAAGTTCTGAAAGAAGCCAGAAACAAAAATAACAAGTTTCTAACAGATGAACAAATTTGAATTACATCCAAGTTCTCCTCAGAAACCATACAAACAAAAACAGAGTGGAGTGCACATTTTAAAATGTTGAGAGATAATAAACACCAACTTTAAATTCTGTGACCTATAAAATTATCCTCTAAGAGTGAAAGACAAGTAAAGACTTTCTCTTTATTTAGACTATTAAAAATTAAGGGCAGGGAGAGGAGAATTTGTTGCCAGTAGATCTGGCTTGCAAGAAATTATAAAAGAGGTTTTTTTATTCTTTATTATTTTTTCAATTATATAGATTTCTATTTCAAATAAGCAGATGGAGTTGACATGTTTTTTGTAAATTGAAGAGTTATTTTTTTTCTTTAAAGTCCTTTTTAAGGAAATCTCCATTTCCACAACTGACCCTTCTCAGAATGAAATGAGGTGTTTCCTAGAGCCGAGTCTAATTTTTTCAGCCTTACCCAGGAGTTGAATGGTCACACACTGCCTGGCAGTAAACACAACATACTGTTAGACCACACCGATGCTATTGAAGTGCTGTGGGGGTGCATAACTACCATGCAGCTCAGGTCTTCACCTTAGGCTGTGGAGACCTGCTTAAATGGTGAGGTGTGGAGGAGGCAGGGGCTTGTTTTGGAACTAGTATCAACACTCTGTCCCTGAACGTATTTCTTTTCACTGACGGTGGTCTCAGAACCCATTTTGCTCAGGACCAGATTCAGGGCTGAAAGGTAGCACCTCATCCCTTCTTTATCTAAGTCCCCGACCCTCCTTCTTCTGCTTCCTCCTCCTACTTTTTTCCAACAAAAAAAGGAGCTGTAAACTAGATCACATTAAGACATTAGGGGCCAGATCAGCCCTCCCTTATGGAGGTGTTTGCATTTTGCAGAATGGAAGACTTCAGGAGAAGGCCACAGTAGATAGACAGTGACAATGAAGCAAGGAAGGTTAGGACCAGAGTGGGGGCCCTGGAGAAGATCTGGACAGGCCATCTGAGAACACTACAGAGTCCACCAGACTGGCCCTGATTATTCCGCTGGAAGTCAAGGCATTTTTTTGGTAAAGATGAGCATTTCAGCATGAGAAGAGAGGGAGTATGGAACAAAAATGGTCTTATCAGCACAACACTGGGCAATCCTGCAAAAGAGATACAACCACTGAAGTGGAGTGACTTCCATCTTGAGCACTGGCTACTGCTCAGCAAAAGCTGAGAATCTGGTTGTTGAAAGACCCCTGGATTTAAATAAAAAGAGCTAGAGTCTCCAGAAAGCTCCTATACCAGTTATGTGACATTTAAGCCACTTTCCCCTCTGTACCCTGTGTGAAGCAGAAATGATCAAAAGAGATTACTGGTGGAGATGAAATAGGCTACCAACTTGAAGAGACCTCCATTTAGAGATGGTCAGAAAATGTTTGCCAAATGACTTCCAGAAGCAGTGGGACTAAAAGTGTTTTAAAAGTTATTTATAAAGAAGAATGATAATATAATTTAAAAACTTGGGTATACATACAATAAGGAAAAGTATCAAAGAATAAATAAGTAAAGGTAAAATAAAAGCTTTAATTTTCTTATTTGATTTAACAACAGACAACAGTTCACAATAACACTAACAATGTATTCAATTATGTATGGTTAGATATACTTGTATATCACATATGTCTATATCTGGATATGTAGATATTAATAAATATTTATGCGTATAGAGGTATAATAAAATATGAATGTTTAAATTAAAAAATATATTACAGTAAAAGACACATTGCCATTAATCCTCCTCAAAATACTCCCCCTCACTTTGAACACACTTATCCCACCATTCTTGCCACTTTATGAAGCAGTTCTGGAAGTCCTGTTTCGTGAGTGTCTTTAGTTGTGCCGTTGTGGCTACCTTGATGTCATGAATCAATTCAAAACATTTATCTTTCGTGGTCATTTTGACTTTGGGGAAGATCCACAAGTCACACGGTGCCAGATTCAGTGAATAAGGTGGAAGGGGACACACTGGAATGTTTTTATTTGACAGAAATTGCCGTACCAGGAGCGATGTGTGACATACATAGATGTGTGTGTGTGTGTGTGTGTGTGTGTGTGTGTGTGTGAAATGAATGACAGCAAAAATACCAGGGATACGAGGAAGGAATTAGGATTATTTTGTTATTGTAAGGTACACTACCCATAACGTGGTATATAGTTATATGAAAGTGAATTTGGATTAGCTGTAAATGAATATTGCAAATTTAAGGGCAATGACTAAAAAATTAAAAGCAAAAGTTATAATCAGTGTGCTAAGAAAGGAAATGCAATCATATAAAATATATCTTTAATGAACACAGATTTTCAATTTTGATGAATATTTTAATTGTGTATGATTTTTTTATTTGTAGGACATTTTGTTTCCTATCAGAGAAATATTTGCTAGTGTAAGGTCATAAACATACTGTTTTCTATTAGATACTTTATATTTTTATATTTTACAATTATATTTAATATTCATCTTGTATTAATTTTTGTTTGTAGTCTAATGTAGGGTCAAAGTTCATTATTTCCCATACCTATATAAAGTTTTTCCAGGAATATGTATGTAATGTGTTGAAGACTTTATTTCTTCTTTGAACTTTTTTGGCAACCACACCAAAATGAGATATACAGATGTACTTCGGTACTCTCTATTCTGTTACATTGTTTTGTCTAGCTTTATGCCAACATGACACTGTCTTAATTGCTGTATATTGCAAGTAGTCTTGAAACCAGAAAATGTGAGTCCTCTAGCTTGATACTTCTCTTACAAAATTGTTTTGACTATTCTATGTCTTTGAGTTTTCAAATTTAAGACTCAATTTACCAAATACTGGGATTTTAGTGAATTGATGGATAACTGAATTGAGAATGAATTTCTTAACAATACTGCCTTCTAATCTACAATATGGAATTGATCTCCACTTATTTAGAGTTTTAAAAATTCTTCTTGGCAATATTTTCCAGTTTTCAGTGTAGATTCTTGTACCTTTTGATTAAATTGATGACTAAACTTTTCATCATCTGGCATAATTTGTAAACCTAATTTTATTTCAAATTATTTTTTCCATTTCTTTCTGCTATTGTAGCGGATATTTGTATGTTAATCTAATATCCTGCCACTTGGGCACATTCATTTATTAGTTCTAGTATGTATTTTGTACTATGGACTCTCTACGATTTTCTATGTAAAAGTTTTGTGAACAGAGACCATTTTATTTGTTCCCAATCTATATGCCACCTCTTTGTTATTGAACAACTACAACTGTCAGTAAAACAATGTATTCAGAGTGACATCCATGCTTTGTTCCAATTCTTAGGAAGAAAATGTTGAAAATTAATTTTGAGTGTATTAGTTGTGTGTTTTTCATAGATGCTATTAATCAGTCAGGTTGAGGAAGTTTTCCTCTATTCCTAATTTTGAGAGTTTTCACCATAAAGAAATGAAATATGTCATATGCTTTTTCATGCTCATAGAAATGTACTGCCATTTGTGACAACATGAATGGATCTTGAGAGTATCATGCAGAGCAAAATAAGTCAGATGGAAAAGGACAAGAATTATATTATTTCACTCATATGTGGGATATAAAGCAGAAAGCAACAAATAAATAAATAAAAGAAATTAACAACAAAAATACTTCATTGACACAGATAACAGTATGGTGGCTACCAGAAGTGAAGGGGAGTAAAGGGAGGTTAAAGAGAGTAAAAGGGGTCAAATATAGGGTGAAAAAAGGAGACTAACTTTGGCCGATGAGCACACAATGCAATATACTGATGACGTATTTAACCTTGTACACTTGAAACTTATATAATCTTATTAAACAATGTCACTTTAAGGGAATTCCCTGGTAGTGTAGTGGCTAGGCTTTGGCGCTCTCAACGCCATGGCCTGGGTTTGATTCCAAGTCAGGGAACTACCCAAAACAAACAAATAAACAAACAAAAACAAAAAAAACCCCAATGTCACTTTAATAAATTTAATAAAAACTATAAAAAAAGAAGTGTTCATTTGGTTTTATCTGTTATTTTGTAAATGAAGTAATTACATTGGTTGATTTTGTTAAGTGTTAAACCAATGTATCTTTCTTAGAATAAATCGCTGTTTCTTATGATAGACTACCTTTTTTTTTAACTGCTGAATTTATCTATTGACATTTTGTTTATGACATTTGCATGTATGCTCATAAGAGGTAAAAGTTCTTAACCTTTTTGTGGGTGGGGGGGTGTCAGAATTTGTTAACAGGCCTATCAGGCCTTTTATAATGAGCTGAAGAGTGACTTCACATTTGCTGTTTTCTGACAGAATTTCTAAGATTCATATTATTTCTGCTCTAAATAATAGATATAACCAATGAATGAATTTGGGATTGCAATTTTCTTTGTGAAAACACGTTTTTATTCATTTATAATTTATTTAATAGATACAAAGCAATTAAGGTTTTATATTTCTTTTCATGCCACTTTAGGTAAATTGTGTATTTTAAATAATTTTTCCAATTTATTTCTAAGTTGATAAATTTCTTGGCATAAAGTTGTTTGTAATTATTATCATTTTAATTTGGTGGAATTGATAGTGATATCATTTTTCCTTGTTATTCATTATCTTTTTCTCTTTTTTGATTATGTTCTTACAGTTTTATGAATTTTATTTAAATTTTTAAATAACTAAAATTATGAACTCTAAACATTTTCATTATTAGCCACTTTCTATTCAAATGGCTTTTCCTCTTATTTTTATTATTTCCTTTTTTCTATTAGGTTTGGGTTCAATGTAATCTCTATTATTTGGATAAAACTTCTTTTCTACAAATGATATTCAAACTATAAATTTTTCTCTTGATACTTTTTTTGGCCTTTTTTTTTACAAAGTTTAATATGTTGTCATTTCATTATAATTCACTTACAGATATATTTCTATTTTTTCTTGTTTTTGTCCTTGAATAATTTAGATATTAGTTTTTAAATAAAGAGTTGTACATTTTCGAAATATCTTATCTTTATGGTCCTGTACTTTAATTCTACTTGGTCAGAAAACATATGGCCTAAGACTAAACTTTTCAGATGTATTGAGATTTCTTTTATGACTCATCACATTTGTAACCTTAGTAAAAACTTTGTGACCTTGGTGGCAGGCTGATGTAAATTGCATTGTTTATTATTGCATGACGCTCGGATGTATTTGAAAGTTATACTTCGAAGGGATTCTTCATGCAGCACTTGTTTTAAATATCTTTGAATTTTTATGCAGTTTGTGCGTTATTTTCCATATTCAAGTGAGCATTGGTATGTCTGATCTGATCTGTAGATATTTTAAAACATATAGTCTTTTTTTAATGCTCACATTCTGTTCTATTGCAGATTTCTCATTTTTTTTTCCTGAGGCTCACATTAGTACAGATTCATTTTTATGCAGCTCACTTGTGAGTGATTAATGTCAAATTTGTCTAGTCAAAAATTGCTCTCAGAAGACTGTATTATAATCATAATTATAACAACTTCAAAGTAAGCTATGTAAAAAACTCCCTGTGCTGAGATGTTTAGTCAGGAAGCACAACTCAAATTCCAGCCAAAATGGCTCATCATCATCTTGAAACTGTAATTTCAAAAATTAAAATCTTTGCCTAATAATGATTTTGGCTTGTACAGCTGACTACTGTTGGTAACCTCTTATATCTGAGTAAATATGCAATTCCTAACCACTTTTGCAGTTAAATTGGTGACAATTTGGCCAATGTAACATGTAGGAAGAGATTTTGGACAAATGTGGTTAATTATCTGGCTTGCCTTGTCCACCTTTTCCTCGTTTTTAACCTGGCAAGATGTCAATGGCAACTCACAGACTATATTATAGCCAGGTACAAAATGAACGTAACCTTGGCCTATATGACCCTTATACAACCTTGACAATAAGGCATAAGCTTTTTTTCTGTTAAAAGAATGAGACCACTTGAAATATAATTCAACTAGGATTAGAGGGTGTTTTATTAAATTCTATCTGAAAATTTCCTTAATTCTATAATGCTGTTTTCTGCCGTTAACAAAATACAGTAACTAAGTTTATAAAGTACATTTTTATCTTATTTTTTTCTATCTTAAAACAACACAGTGAGTTAGTTGAAAGATATGATACATAAAAGAATATATTTAAAAAACACACTGAACATTATACCTGTTGAATAAATGTTAAAAGTTACTTATTATTTTATGTGCTCAAGAACTGAGGCTTTGATTTATATATCATAATGATTAAGATATAGTATGTCCTCACTAAATGTTACCATTATATTATCCTCTGATTTCTCTGAAATAAATAGCTAAGATTTTACATATTCAGCTAATTTTTCCCACTTGCACAGCTAAGAAGATTGGACTGCAGAATGAAACCCAAGTCTTCTAACTTACAATCAGTGGTCTTTGCATCATACTAGAGCAGCTCAGTCATTTCAGCCTTTCTGTGTGCTTTTAAACAGACTTGGGTTGTAATAAGCTAACTAGGGTCCAGGCTAATTTTCCTACCATATGCTATTTAACCTATCAATCTTTATCACAAGCAATAATCCTTAGAAAAACTGGGGAACAAGTATTTTAATTTTTAATTCTCTCACAAGTACATTTTTAAGTTTGAGAAAAATTAGCATTAATTCTTCTTTAGTTTTTTTAATTCATTTTTATTGTTAGACTTATTGGGGTGACATCTGTTAGCAAGGATTACATAGGTTTCAGGCATACAATTCTACAGTGCATTGTCAACTTGATGTATAATAAGTTCACCACCTAATGTGACTTCTCTTTCCATCAATGTTTGGTAAAATTCACCAGTGAAGCCATCTGGTCTTGGACTTTTCTGTGTTGGGAAGTTTTTGGTTACTGATTGAAAAACTTTACTTATTATTGATATGTTCAGATTTTGTGTTTCTTCATGATTTCAATCTTGACAGGGTACATTTTTCTAGAAATTTTTCCATTTTTTATAGGGTGTTCAATTTGTTAGCATATAATTGGTCATAGTAGTCTGTTTTGATCCTATGTACTTCTGTGGTATCATTTATGATATTTCCTCTTTCATTTCTAATTTTGTTTAAGTCCTCTCTCTTTTATTCTTAGACTTGCTAAAGTTTTTCAGCTTTGTTTATCTTCTAAAACGATAGTTCTTAGTTTTGTTGATCTATTTTATTTCTACTCTATTTCATTTATTTCTGCTCTGATCTTGGTTATTTCCTTTCTTCTTTTAACTTTGTACTTAGCTTGTTGTTCTTCTTGCTCATTCTTTTAGATATTAAGTTAGATTGCTTATTTTAGTTTTCTCAGATTTGCTAAGGATTGTTCTATAACCTATCATATGATCTATCCTAGAGGATGTTTATGTACATTTGAAAAGAATGTGTATATTTTGTTGCTGTTGAATGAAAGGATTTGCATATGTATATGTCTATTAGGTCCATTGGGTTCAAGTCCAACATTTTTATGTTGATTTTCTGTCTGGATCATCCATTTTTGAAAGCAGGATATTGATTGAAGTCCCCTACTATTATTATATTGTTGTCTATTTCTTTTTTCAGATCTGTTAGTATTTTCTTAATATATTTAGGTACTCTAATGTTGGGTGCATGTGTATTTACGATTGTTAAATTTTCCTGATGAATTTACCCCCTTCTCATTATATAGTGACTATCTTTGCCTCTTGTTATGGTTTTTGGCTTAGAGTCAATTTTGTCTTGTATATGTGTAAGTATAGCTACCCCTGTTCTCTTTTGGTTTCCACTTGCTTAGAATATCTTTTTCCACTCTTTCACTTTGAGCCTATGCGTGTCCTTAAAGCAGAAGTTAGACTCTTGTAGGCAGCACTTGGGTTTTGTTATTTTACCTATCCAGTCACTCTGTACCTATTGATTGAAGTATTCAACAATTTACTTCTAGAATAATTATTGATAGATAAAAACTTACTACTGCCATCTTATTAATTATTTTCTGGCCGTTTTGTAGTTCCCATTTTCTTTTTTTCCCCCTTTCTTGCTGCCTTTATGTGTGAATTGATGATTTTCTATAGAGGTATGCTTTGATTCCCTTCTCTGTATCCTTTGTAGTCTACTGTAGGTTTTTTTCCTTTGTGGTTACTATGAGGATTATATAAAACATCTTACATATAACATTCTATTTTATACCAATGCAAATTTAATTTCAATCGCATACAAAAATGCTATCCTTTTAGATCTTTTTATAGTTTTGATGTCGCCATTTACACTTTAATAATATATTACCATTAACAAATTGATGTAGCTGTAGTTACTTTAAATACCATAGTCCTTTAATCCTTATACTAGATTGAATCATTTAACATATCACTAATACTCTAGTATTAAGGTATTCTGAATCTGACCATATGCTTACCTTTCCCAAAATGTTGTATTACTAATCAAGATCCTTTATTTCAGCTTGAAGAACTCCATTTAGTATTTCATGTAAGGCAGGTTTAGCATGATCGAGTCTTTCAGCTTTTGTTAGTTAGGGAAAGTGTTTATCTCACCATTTCTCAAGGACAATTTTTCTAGGCAAAATATTGGTTGACAGTTTGTTTCTTTCAACACTTTTAATATATTATCCCATTCTCTTCTGGCCTACAAGGTCTTTGGTGAGAAATCCGCTAGTTGCCTTATGAGGTTTCCTTATATAAAAGCTTTATTGTTCTCTTGCTGTTCGTAGAATTTTCTCACTGTCTTTCCTTTAAGACAAATTTATTATGAACCTTGGAGGAGGTGATTTCGTACTGAAATTTCAGGGTGACTCTTAAGCTTCATGATCTTGGATGTCCATATCTTTCTCGACATTTGGGAATTTCTCAGGCATTACTTCTTTAAAAGAGCTTTCTATAACCCTTTCTTCTCTCTTCTTTTTCTGGTGCTCCAAAGATAGACATATTATCTATTTTTATAGTGTTCCATGAGTGCTATAGTCTCTTTATTCCTTTTCATTCTTTTTTTCTTTTTGCTCTTCTTATTGGATAATTTTTATTGATCTGTTTTATGGCTCACTGATTCTCTCTTCTGCTTGTTCAAGCTTGTGGAATTCTTAAGTTCAGTCATTACATTTTTCAGTTCCGTATAATGTTTGGTCCTTTATTATGTTTTTTTTTTTTTCACTTTGTTGAACTTCGCATTTTGTTCACGTATTGTTTTTCTTATTTGTAAAATTGTTTACCTGTATTCTATTGAAGCTCTCTGAACAGCTTTAGAACACTTATTATGAATATCTTGTTGCACAATTCCTGGACCTCCATTCTTTGCGTCCAGGTACTAAAAGTTTACTATTCCTTTCATGGAGTCAGAGTTCCCTGATTCTTTGTAATCTCTGTAGCCTTGTGTAGGTATCTGTCCATTTAAAGAAGCAGTTACTTCTTCCAGGCTTTATAGACTGACATTGATATGGGAAGACTTTACCTTGTGGATGGGGTCATTCTGGAGTGTGCTGTGATCCCTTCTTTGGTGGTACAAGGTGCTAAGTGTGAGGGAACATAGTGGCACCTGGTCTGTGTGGGTCATGATATCTCTTCAGTTCAGGTTACTGGGCTCCACTGTATCAACAACTTATGGTCCTTGGTAAATACTACAGGGGAGAAGGATGCAGTGGCTGCAAGGGCTGTTGGAGCACTCAGTGGTACCTCCAGGTTTTGTGGCTAGTGATCAGAACAGGCAGGTGTAGTGGCTGGAACTGGTAGTATGCTCACACTTAGAGGTAGGTGTCTGTGTAGCAGCAGGGGCTGGTTGCAAACACACACATAATATTGGGGACTAGGGCAGGCAACATGGGCTGCAACCAACTACGAGCTCACTAGCAGCTGAGAGGGCCCTGGCTGTCAATAGGCTCTCCTGTGGTTGTTTTATCCTTCTCCAAGTGTGTGCATAGCAGCTGAGGCTGATGGAAGTCATCAAGCTGGTGTCACACAAGTGCACAACTAGAATAGCTAGCCCTGAATGTGTGCACAGTGGTAGGAGTCAGCTATGGGGTTGCAGGCTGGTGTTTTGTACTGTGCAGCCACAGGAGCCTTAGCCAGCTATTGGTGCATTTCCTGGAGTTTGGCAGTGTCATGGGGAACAAAAAGAGTGGAAAAAGATTCAGACAGCTGACATCTTGCACTCATTTAGCTGCAGGAGCCTGAGATGGTTGTGGGTCCTCAGCTCCTGTGGAGGTGGGGAAAGGAGAAAGCAGAGATGGTCTCAATGGCTGGCATTCATGAATGTGAATACCTATGGGGCAAAATCTAGTGAAATGTGCAGGGGCAGCTGTGCCGATTGTTGCCTTCATCAGTGTTGAAATCTGTTGAGTTTGTCTGCAGAGACTCTCTCTGTGAATGGCAATCACTCTTCTTTATGGCTGTTATTAATAAGACTTGCTTTTCTTCTTTGTTCTTGACTGTCTTTATGCACTCAGCTCTGCCAGTCTGGATGGGGTAAAACTGAAGCAAGACCTTTGTGTGATACCCTAAAAGGCCAAAGAAGCTGGTTGTTCAACCCACTTTTCTTTTCCTGGTGAAGAGAACTCTTTCTATATGGCAAGTTCTTGGTGCTAAACAGTGCCAGCTTGCAGGATGGGATGATACAGTCAAAATGAAACCAACTTCCTTCTCTTCCTGTGTGATTATTTTCAATCTTTTTATTCTACTGTGTTGCTGAATTTTTAAAACAAGATTCTAGAGATTCCCCAGAACTGGTTTCATTTGTGGATAGTCGAATTATGGAGATTTGTGGAGGGAGGAGAGTCAAGGGTCTCCTGCGTTGCCATTTTGGTCTGCTGAAATAGCATTTTAAGTGTTTAGAAGGAGTTTCTGAGTTTTCAAGATTTGTCAAATGCCCATGATCATGCTTTTATTACCGCTGCAATTGATGTGATACTGTAATTCTTTTGTCCTGAAATATGTACAACAAAACTCACAAATAATAAGCTTAAAACTTGGAAAATAAAGAATCTATTCTCATTTACCTTTTCCAAGAAAGAAATCAGATTGTCAAAGATACCAGAATGTCTTCAGTTACAATGACAGGACTTTTTTTTACTCTAAATCACTATGCCACTTAAGGTCCCAAAATATTACTTTGTGTGTGTGTGTGTGTGTGTGTGTGTGTGTGTGAAAGATTATAGGTTTATATTATAAAAACTACAGAAGAAAGGGAAGGATCTAAGGACAGGCAGATAGATACCAATACATGAACCACATTTTTGTTAAAGATTCACAGATAAATTAGTGTTCTGTAACTTGACCTACATTTTTTCTCAGAAAACAAAGTAATACAATGGACTTTCAGTTTTTTATTTTTAACTATTTTATTAAATTTATTGGGGTGACATTGGTTAGTAAAATCATATAGGTTTCAAGTGTACAATTCTATAATACATCATCTACATATTGCATTGTGTGTTCATCACCCAAATTCAATTTATTTTTAAAGGATTCCTCACAATGCTGTTGTCCAAACTATAGAAATTGAATTTCAGTTAAAGTACTACCTGAATAAAAAGAAAAAAATTCAGAGTTCAAGTCAGGGTGTCCCAAACCTCATATTTTATTGTTGAACATCTCACTGGCCACATTACCCTGCTTTTTTAGACCACTCTTAAGTCGCAGGCAGTCTGTGAGGGTTAAGCACAAGTAGTAGAAAAGATTAATTTAATGCTTTAAAGGCTGGATTTTCATGCCTGCTTACATTTTTTCCCATAGTCTAGTCTAGTCTAGTCTATCCTAATCTATTAATTTATTTATGGTCCTAGTGCTGGTATAATTTACTTTAATTTTCATTGTCTCTACTAGTGGTTACTAATCAGGTGTTTTCTTTGACCTGGACAGTAGGCCACAGTGAACAGTTTCATAGGTATTTCCTGAACACACACACACACACACACACACACACACACACACACACACAGAAACACACACACACAGAAACCCACATGCTTACATACTCTCTGTTCTCCTTTTCATGCAGCACAGACACAGCCCTTTTGAGATGTTCTAGTGTTGCTTACTCCTAGGTACAAAAAATAGAGGAGCAAATATTAGAAAAATAACAAAAATTGGTCATGGTCAAAGCTCGAATGTATAAAATAATGTTCTCATGGTGTTATGATAATATAAATGAAAATCTCCCAAATACTCTCTCTAGCATATCATTCTCACTTCATTACTCCAAATCTCATTTTTATTTTCTGCATTTGCTCCTCTTTTAATGCTGGACTTAAGGTTTTTGGTCCCCTTAACTTCAATAAACATATAGATATCACAGACAAATTTTGTTTTGCCCACTGGTGAAGTTCTTATAGAGCTGGACGTGTTAATCAATTAATGAAGAGGAAGAATAGGAATCAGTAAATATGTATAACATTATAATAAATAGCTAGAACCTGTATGTAGGTCTGTCTTGCTAGTCATATATCCTTGCACAAGTTATTTAAACTTTCTTAGTTCTAGTTTCCTCATTTGTAAAATAGAGAAGAAGAATCCCTTCCATGTAAGGTTACTGAAAAAATTACACAAATTATGCATGCAAAACACTTTATTCAATGCCTGACACAAACTTGATAAATCTGAACTTATTTTGGTTATTGGTACTTGTTTATTTAGACATAATATATATCCTCAAATTGGACCGATGAAGTAAATAATTAGCATAGCACATGTGAAAGTATGGCATGTAAATTTATAAAAGCTTTCATATTTTAAATGGATTAAGTGAACAAAAGCTCAAGATAAGACCTGATAGTAAGATAAAAATGAGCTAGAGGGCTAATGAGACAAATTGAAAATCAAAATAACATGACTACAAATCCAATACATAAATAAGGAACATGAGAGATAATTAACCTGGAAGAAAGTAATTTCAATTAATATGAGAAAAGCCTTTATATATCCTCAGATAATTGAGAGAGGGAGGGAGGGAGGGAGAGAAGCAGGGAGAAAGGGAGAGGCCGAGAGTAATTAAACTGACTATAGAGACTACTTGGACACCAGTCAAAGATGAACCAATATAAGGATAATTGTTATCTATAAAGAAAAATTCCCTATAAATAAATAAAAAAGACACTCAGAAGTATAATACAGGAAAATTTAACTGAAATGAAAGAAAAAAATGAATCTGCAGATCAAAAGAGCAAATCATATATTGGGGAGACTTATTCAGCATAATTGACATGGAGGCATATCCTGTTAAGTTACTGGATTTCAAGGATAAATAAAGCATTCCATTGCAATCCAGGTATAAAAAGCAAAGTCACAGACTAAGGAAATAATGAAGTGATCCATAAAAATCTCCATACTATACTGAAACCAGAATACAAATGCATAAATATCCTCAGTGTTCTGAAGGAAATAAAATAAGTTCTTAATATAATTTATTCTCTCAAATTGTCTTAAAAATAAAGCCAAAAGCAATGTTTTTCCACTTTAGAGACTAGAGAATAAAGAAATCTAGTTGATAAATGATAAAAAATAAAAAAATAAAAAACTTCTTAGAGGCTGGGATAAAAGCCTAAAATTACAGTTAAAAGTATAAATTTAGCATAAAGACAAAGTAAAAATTAAATGAAAGTGCTATCATTATTAAAAACCTATGTTAAAGAGCTCCTCCCTTTTTAAAATTCAGGAGCCAATCCTACTGATAATCATTTTTTAACCTTCATTGAAGTAGTATCCCAAATTATAATGAAGTGTTTATCTGAAGTTTATTAATATTTTCAGGTTCACATTCATGTCTCTTTGTTATTCTACTAAACTTAAGGAAGTCTAATGTGATTTTTACATAGTGCACAGAGTATATCTTTCTTACAAAACTGTCTATTTTTCTATCTACAAATATGTTTGTCTCTCAATCCTTCTATGTATATATAAACATAAGGAAATAAAAGGTATTCACCAAATAGTTATTAGACACTTTTGGAAGAGTTAGAATTCTTTATTCTTCCTTGTACTTTTATAATTAAAAATATTATTTACATTATTTTATAATTTGTCTCCCACATTTCCAAATAATACTTTTTGGTTTTACCATTGCTATTATTACTATTGCTATAATTTGTGGTAGTACAGGATACAGAGAAAATGGAGTGATATTCATGAGGGACTATAAGATTTTAGGGTATAAGGCTCATTTTTGATACCCATGTTCTAATGTGAGATATGATAAGAGAGAAGTGAATTTCTTCCTGCTTATACCTGGAACAGTGCTTCTGTGAAAACTCAGAAGGCCAAAGTTTGGACAGTCATTCAGTCTATCTCTGAGACACAAGAGAGCATCTTACTAGACTATTTACTAAGTTATATGTTCCTACTGTAAGTTGCATCTAGATATGTATTCCTTAGCATAGATATCGGAATTCTGAATGAGAACATTTTCAGAAGAGGTACCCAAAATCAACTTCATATGGTTTATTATGTAATGGAAACGATAATGTTGCTGGAGTGGTCAGATGATTTCTATGGTTAACATTTTCATAAACACATGTATAAGACCTCTGGGACTATCCAGCTATAACTGTTGAAACTTTCTGCCTAAAGTTCTAGGGAAGAACTGGTGTAATTTGGGCTAATTCTATGAACTTAGGGTCCTGGGGAAACATCTTACAGTAGACGGTCCGTTTGCTATACTGTTCATCAACTCTTTTAGCAATGGGGCAGATATCATTAGATCCAGAAGTAGTATTGCCGTTTAAGACATTTAAATGTAAAAAATACTAAATGAAATGCTGTAACACATAATGCCTACAGTTAACAATACAGTATAATTGTATACCATAATCTTATTAAGGGAGTAGATCTCATGTTAAGTGTTCTTACTACAAAGAAAAGAGAAGGAAGGAGACACAAGAAATCTTTTGAAGGTAATGGATATGTTTATTACCTTGATTGCAGTGATGGTAGAAAAAATATAGGAGAGCTGTGTGGAAAAAATGCAGCCACAAATGCCTCTACTTTCCATATTACATGACTGGATACTTTCCGGACAGCTCTTGTATGTATAGGTCCAAATTTAAAATGTATACATTAAATATGTGCATTTTTGTGTATTAAGCATGCCTCAATAAAGGTGAAAAAAACAAAAACAAATTAGTCCTACTGCCTGTTGATTTAAAAGAACAGAAAGGCAATCTATGGGGACTAAGTAAAACCTATACATGTAGTATGTGAAGTTGTATTTAGTTTGTAGAACTTTTGGTACACTTACCTAACGTTTGTCTACTTTGTCAAATTCTGTTTGAATATTCATCAAGTTGTGTAGCAACAAGAAAAAAAGAGAGTGGAAAAGAATGTACCAAGAAACATTTCTTGGGTATTTGGTTTATTGAACATTATTTCAGTTAAGCAAGAACACTGTCTTTCTTTACTGTCTCTCCTTACTGATAGTTGCCATTTTAAATAAATTTGTAAATAGTCTAGTAAGATGCTCTCTTGTGTCTCAGAGATAGACTGAATGACTGTCCAAACTTTGACCTTTACAACTTAAGTCCTCTAACTGTCTCAACAGCTGGATGAGAACACAGAAATTGTCAAGCAGCCAATTCTGCCCCTTGAAGCCCCACGGAAAAACAATACTACAGCATTGAGGGGAAAGCAGCAGCTGCAGATTGGTTCTACAGCAAATATAGTTGTTACTGAAAATCTTCCAAGCATTTTTTCTGTTGTTTCTTTCCTTCCCAAGTTATTGAACTCACCTATAAATTATTGCTATTTTGGAACTGCCATCATACCTTGGTATTCGACTGCTTTGAAACTTGTCGAGTTTGGTACTCGATGCATTTTGATGCTAAACTTTTGTCTGGGTACTTGTCGTTTGTTTGGTACTTGTTGCACTTGCTGGAACCAAATAATGATGAGTACCGAGGTAGCACTGTATACTTATTATATTTTTAGTTTGCACCTTAATTCAGAACACTTAACTCTTTGAAAATAGGAAGATGTTTCTTGTCCTAAAACTAATGTAACATTTTCCTGTTTATCAGAGATAGAAAAGTGCAAAATATATACTTCAAGATTATATTCGATTTCTGCTGTTATTATTATTTTTAATCAAAAATGGGAAAATTATTTTTTATTTATGTGTATCTTTCCTCTTTACTAACTCTAATTCTCAATATCTTAGTAATAGATTTTTCCCTGTCACACATATGCATTTTGTAAAGCCTGTCAAGATAAAATGACTAAAAAAGCTCATTCTTTTAGTAAATTTGAAAAAAATAATTTCAGACTTACAGAAATGCTGCAAGAATAGCACAAAGAATTCTTGTACACCCTTTACTGATTCCTCAAATGTTAAAATTAATATATTGCCATATACTATCCTGCTCACTTTCAAGTTGCAGACATGATGCCTCTGTAATTCTAAAAATTTCACTATTTCCTTAAAAAATCAAAACATTGTCTCATACAACCATAGTACATTATTTAAATACAAATTTAACATTGATGTACTACTGTTATCTAATCTACAGGCATTTTCAAATTTCATCTCTTGATCTCATGTTCATTACAACAAAGTACGAGAGAAGAATTCTTTTTTTTCTGGGTTTAAGATACAAATCACATGCATTTAGGTGTTATGCCTCTTAAGTCTCTTTTAATTGAAGAGACTTCCTTTGTCTTTCTGTTTCATGACTTGGCTTTTTATAAGTTGGCAGGCCAATAATTATGTAGAATATCCCTCATATCTTTTATTCCAATACTCTAGAGTACAACATGATAAGGTAACCAGGCATATGAAATCTTATTTGGACTTTTATTATCAATTGTATTAGTTTAATATCTGTGAGCTTTCTTTTAAGGCTTGGTTTATATAGGCAGCTTACTCAACTGTGCAGCAAAATTTTATGATGTGCTTCTTATGTGGCAGGTGTTCTGCTATAGGTATTAAGGGTAATAAATTCATAAAACATGCTACTGTTCTTGAGTATCACATGGATATATAAACAAGTATCTTTCTTTTTTGTAACTTTTGTACACTTTAATTGAGCCCTTAAGAAATAGCACGTATACTATATTTACTCTATTCTTAATGGTGTAGGCAGTCCTCACTTCATTGGCAGTTTTTTCTTTCTTCTTTTTTTTTTTTTAACAAAGATTAGTCATTCTGATTTCCCTTAGTGGGAAAGGTCATAGAGTCAGAAAATCTCCGTCGAATTTGTTTTTCTATTAAAAAATACATTCTGATTTCTAAACTGGGGTGCAAGGAATCTTTGTACCATATTTGGAGGTGACTTTGGTGGTGCTGTTTTGAGCCTCTTGTTTCTTCACCTAGATCCAGATATCTGGACAACAGGCTTGCTCATTCTTTGCACTTCTCCATCTGTGTGGCATCACTGAACAGTTCCCTGAACATGTGGACACATTCAGTTCACTTCTCCTTGAGCTCTTCTGATTTAGGAAAGGTGGGTGGTTGCCCCTGCTATCAGATTGCCATTGTAAGCTTACCTGGGGTCTGTTCATGAATCTACACAAGGATATTTCTATTTGTTGTAGATAATATTTCCCTTCCCCTCCCACATTTTGGGAGGAGATGTGTAATTATGTTTTTGTTTCATTTTGTTTGTGAAATTTTTTTATGTTAGGTAATGTGTTTTTTACATTAACCTAATATTAATCTTTCATGCATAACACAGCAGAAATTCTCATAGTTAATAAATTAGTTGGATATTCTGATATGGAAGAAGAAGAAAAAAAACTGTTAATCACTGTTCATATTTCTTCAAGAGATATTGTCAGTCTTTAAGCTATCCAGAAATAGAAGGTTTTTTATTTTATATGCTTGGCTAAGACATTGATGTACATCTTTTCCTAACTCTATTACAAGTAGTTAAATATACGATAAAGAGAAATCATACAAAGATGATATAACTTGAGGTAAAGAAAATTCACAATAGTTACCATTGAAAGCTGATTTACATAAATTTTGAAGGACATAATTTTTTGTAAAACAAGTATATACAATACTTGATGTAAATACATATTTATAAATACATCCCTCCAATTGACTTTTGTTTGGATATTTCATTAAGCTGACTCTAAAATCTTCATCATTTTAAAATTCAATGTCAATATTAATTGTTTGAAATCATCAATAATTTAAAATATATGAAATAATTATATAAAACTGTAACTATGCAAATTATTTATATAGTCAAATACAAGGTCCAGCAGAAGTAACACTTGAAGTTGGGTTATGGTTTTGTTACAAAATGATAACCATACAAACTTATGATTTTGTAAGAAAAAATTTGGTATACATTACCAGCTAATAAAAAAGGGGAATTATTTGTGTAAGCTTAAGAATGTATGGTTATGATTTTGTAATAAAATCGTAACTCAAGTTCAGGCATTACTTCTGCTGGACCCTGTTTATAGAAAAGATATAGGTACATATATTCCAAGATGATAAATATATAAACATATAGATATTTCATAAAGTACAAAGGGGGAACATTTTACCAAATGGAAGAATGTATTTTATAGAAAGGCTAAAAACAGTATCAGAGTACTGATGGGAACATTAACCTGTTTTTCCTGTTTACTTATGAGATTTTTCTCCCATCAGTAGCTCATACAATTTAATTTAAATGAGCAGCAAGGCTACAAGAATTCAGAATATATTTAGACAGTGCTCCTCATTCATTAGAATAAATTACTGCTGATCTTTTGCAGTAATAATCTTCAAAACTATGACACAAGACCCCAAATAGTAAATCATACTTTAATTGCTACAACAATTTTAAGGTAATAATTAAAAAGAAATCTAAATGTGATTAATGTATATAAACATTACTTTCTACTCTGGAAAATAAAAAAGAAAATACGAAGAATACTAGCAACAGTTCTCATGCATGTTTGAAAGTCCGTTTCTCACTTGGGTATTGTTAAAATATTTAGACATTTGTTGGGAATTTTTAAGGGACTTCTGTAGGAATTTGAGAATCTCTACCATTATTTAGCTGTAGGAATTTCTCCTTGATTTGAATTTAAACTACAGGTTTCTAGGTGAGTTTCATTTGTCCTCCTTTATACACAATGGGTCTTTCCAATATCAAGATCAATTTACACTTTTAATTTTGGAAAATTTTCATTCACGATTTCAAATGTTTTGACCCAAAATTCTTCCACCCTCTCATTTGCAAATATTAATAACGTTTGGACTTCTGGATGCAACTTTTTCTTTCATCATTTTCCTTTTTTTTTATTTCAACAATCTATTTCAGGTATCTGCTATAGCTGACCTTTTAGCCTACTCATTTATTTTTTAGCTGTGGTCACTTTATCCTGTGTTCATTTAGGTAAAAGCCTGTGCTAGAATTTTTACTTTATTTTAACATTATTTCTTTTCAAAATGATAAATTAGCTTTTCTTCATAACTGTCTAATGTTTCATGATTCAATACCTTTGTTTATTGAGAACATTAAATGCATTAATTTTAGACCTGTACAGATTACCCCTAATATTCCTAGTCCTCCAGTGTAAGTGTTACCTTCTGTTGGGTTATTTCTCCCCATGGCATTGATCTTACTTAGATAATTGGTGTTTTATACTTGAGCCCTCACTTTCCAGTGAGAATTTTTTCTCATGCCTCCTTATCTACATCCTGGGTTGTGACTGCCTCCAAGCCATGCTTTGTTAGCATCAACTCCAGCATTAGGTCATCACATTGGCTCTGTTTCTCAGGAGGGCTTCAATTCCTAGTATAACTGCATTGATGTCTGTTGCTTTTGTCGTTTTAGTATGAGTGTTTATAGAAATGCCTTTCCATTTCTCTTTCTTGTTTTGAGTATAAGCATATGTTTAAGTGTGTGTATAATGCATACTATGTTGTATATCTGATATTAATGCAAGCAAGGAAAATTCAGTGTCTGTGAATTAAAAATCTGAACCATGTCATCTTTGATATAATTATGTTGTTTTAATCACAGATTTCAGTTCAGAATGTCATAGTAAGTTCCATGGCTTGTATAATTTTTACCAAGTCATTATTCATAACAGCATTCATGTCACTTTTTTTCTTATTTTCCTATGGCTGCTTCTCTCTAAAAATGTAAATCCCTCCTTAATTCTCTAGTTTGTATTCACTTTTTCTTAGAACAGTATATTCAGAGAAACAAAAAAACCTGGATCCTAGTAATATTTTTGACATTATCAAATTATGGGACATTAAGTAATTTTTCCTATCCTTAAAACTGGGAAAGTATTAACTCTATCATCAATTTCTGAGATCTTTTTGATTTCTAATGTCAGGTTGTTATAAATGTGTTCAGATCTTAGATAAAGTACATTTGGGCCCCAAAGAGATGAATAGACTGAAAATCATTAGTATTTTTAAGGGCTCTCTTGAAGACAGCTGGAGCCTAGTAATTTTTACTGACTTCTTTTGCTTTTTAAGTTGTGTTCTGAAGTCACTGATCAAAGAAATAATGAGTCTAAAAATAGTGAGCTTTGTTGAAAATAGCAATGAATATAATTAGAGCTCATGGCATCTAATAAACATGAATTTGTCTTATCAATCTATATATAACTTCTACATTACTTTGTGTAAGTTAATTAATATCTCCATGATTTATCTACACAATGATTTCCCTGTAAGAATAATTTATGCTACAAAGTTTAAAATCTATCAGGCATTTGATGAATTTTACTTCTCTTTCTTATTAAATTGACTGAATTTAATGCTCATGAGTGTTTCTTGTTATTTTGTATCAAGTATTCCTACTCTATATTTTTTGGCAACTGATGTAAATAAGAAGTCTGATAGCAGTATGATTAATTTTCTTTTGTAGTGGCCCTATTTCTTTATTTGTTTTTTCTTCTATACAAAACTATAAGAAACTTTATGTTTTTAGGGTTTGACACTTGTTAGTTTGGTTTAACAATGTAATTTATCTTAAAACAGTTTAAACTTTTTTAATTTTCTTTGCTCCTCCCCTCTCCTCCTGTCAGCTTTGATCAGTATATGCATACCAGTTTCAATAACTCTGTTTACTTCAAAACCAAGTGTCTACCTCAGTTATTTACAGGACAACTAGCTTTACTGATTGGTCTCCTCAGGATTGCAGTCTACCTTGGAAATCTGTTTGCATTAATTTGAAGTTACCACTTTTGGACGCTTGTTTTGTCAACAACCAGAGATTTCCCTCTTCAGACTTCTTCACCCAAGACTATCCCCGCTTTCCTTTTATCTGCCTCTTCTTGAGTGCCTATAATACCTTCTGGCTGTGCTACTATGGAGAAGATGGGCTTTGGTTAAAAGTGCCCATTCCTCCCAAAATTCTAGCACTTAGAATACACCTGCTTTACTTTCCACCAAACTTGTCTCTCTATTATTGGCCTATGAGAGGCAAGCAATCAAATCCTTAGCCCAGTAACAGAGCCATTTAAAGGTTTTTTTTTTTAATTCATTTTTATTGTTAGAGTTATTGGGGTGACATCTGTTAGCAAGGATTATATAGGTTTCAGGCTTACAGTTCTACAGTGCATTGTCAACTTGTATAATAATTTCACCACCTAATGTGACTTCTCTTTCCATCACCTTATATTTAGCTTCCCCCCCTCCTCTCCCACCCCCTCCCCTTTCTCCCCTCCCTAACCCACTTGTCCCCAAATAAACATTAAACTATTGATTGTGTCCATGGGTTATTTGTTTGTTCATTTCTTTTTTTCTTTGCTTTCACTTTTATATTCTGCATATGAGTGACGTCACACAGTTCTTGGTTTTTTCTGTCTGGCTTATTTCACTTAGCATGATGATCTCCAGGTCCATCCATTTTGTTGCAAATGGAAATATTTCATCTTTTCTTACAGCTGAGTAATATTCCATTGTGTATATGTACCCCAGCTTCTTTATCCAGTCATCTGTCGCAGGGACCTTTGGTTGATCCCATGTTTTGGCCACTGTGAACAGCACTGCGATGAACATTGGGGTACATATGTCTTTGCGGACAAAGGTTTTCAAGTCTTTTGGGTAGATCCCCAGAAGGGGGATTGCTGGGTCAAATGGTAGCTCCATTCCCAATTTTCTGAGGACCCTCCACACTGCCTTCCACAGTGGTCGTACTAGTTTGCACTCCCACCAGCAGTGTACCAGAGTTCTAAAGGTTTTATTTTTATTCTTATTGTTCTAACATTTCACCACTATATGTCTCAGTGTTCATAGTTTTCATTCATGCTGTTTGCCACCCAGCTCTCTGGATGGCAGTTAAAACTTAAAGTTAAGGCCTTTGTTCAGGTCTGGAAAAATGTCTACCATGGATTAATGATTTTCCTCCTCACATTTGCTCTAGCCTTTCCCTCTGGAATTTCAACTAGAAAAATATTGGTACATATGGACCAACATAATTTGCCAAGTTTCACTTATTCTCTTTTCCAGCATTTACTCATTCAACTTGCATTGATAAAGGATTCTTTTGGTTCAGTACTACTTGATATTCACTCCTTAGCAGAATCTATTGTGCTATTCATCCATGAACTACTGTCTTTCCCCACTTTGGAGTAGATGGAAGTGTTAAATGTAGCATTTTACTTGCTGTGACATTTGTTGACCAGAAATATTTGATCATTCATATTTTTGTGTGCTCAGTGTTGTTTTTGAACACCTCTGTCCTCCTGCCTAATCTATTTGCCATAGTCTGTCCTGGATAGATGAAGGGAAGAGCAAGGTGCTCCTGATGGGGGTGTCTCCTGGTTGTGAGAGATCCGATCCCACTCCTGGTTGTCTAATGGCAACCTGAGCTCCACTTTTCCTCTGCAGACTCAGTATTCAGACCCACTGTCTATAGCTTTCTGCCAGATGCTTTGCATAAATAAAAGAAGAGGGGAAGAACAATAAACGTAGCTTCTCCAAACAAAGTTCCCTAATTATTTGTCCTGATGTACACTTCAGGACCCTTTTGCATTCCTGCATGAACTGACTCTGAGCTTGCAGTTACCACAGAAACAGTCTCGCCTAGGAACAGTCTCTTTGCATTATTGAGATCTGATTTCTTCAATCAATATCATCATATCTACTTGCTACATTTTAGGACTCAATATCGCTGGACCACTTTGGGTGCTTTCCCTTAAATCCCACTGCTTTCATGACTTTTCCCCTACAAGGATATTTTCCCTATTTCTTGAAAATTCATCTGAGTGGAAAGTTAGAAATATATGCCCAGTTTACATTTTTGTTCTAAACTCCCCTTAGTCTTATAAGATTTTTCTTTGTAACCTAGTTACTGCTCCACATGCACTAGCAATTTGGCAAGTTCTTTCCATAATTGGTCAATATATTCTGATAATAGATAATGTGTTGAATAATACTGTCAGAGCCCACTTGGCCCAGATATGCCTAGAAAATAATACCTCTCAAAACTCACCACTAACAGCTCACCAGGGTAACTCTTAACAAATGACTAACTGGTATCGAGGTATAAAAGACACAGCTCCAGCGTCCCACAGCTGGGATAACATGGAGGCATGAATGTTCTAATCTTTTTGAGGATTTCCCTGCAAGAATCAGCTCTGATTGTCCATTGTTGTAGCTGCATAAGAACATACCTGTTACCAGCTGCCTTCCCTTCCCTGTCTAATACCCCTATGCTCCTCCTCATGTTCCCTGTCCCTCTAAAAACAAATGCTGTGCTTAAATCTTTGACTTCGTGGGAACTGAAACTAAGCAATCCTCATGATTCAAATAGCCATTATGTTATGAAATGTTTCCAATTAGCCTTCCTCTAAGTATTTTTATTAAAGTAATAAACCAGATATGCACAAAGTAATCATGTGTTTATGTATCATGTTTATTTGAATTTGAACATAACACATATTACAAGAAGCTTTGCTACATGGCATACAATAGAATACTCAAAGTGTATTGTACAGCATTATAATCTAGTGAAATTTATAGGTAATAAAGGATTTTGTAATCTTATTATTTTGAAAAATACTATACACTATATTAGGTTCTTTTTAGAGATTTGTAGTTCAAGTAAGCATATTAAAAACAGGGAAAGTCTACAGAAAAAATGAAACAAAACCAAAATCTGTTTGTCTTCATCTGAAGTTAATATTTTTTTAATTCATTTTTATTGTTAGACTTATTGGAGTGACATCTGTTAGCAAGGATTACATAGGTTTCAGGCATACAATTCTACAATGCATTGTCAACTTGATGTATAATTCGTTCACTACCTAATGTGACTTCTCTTTCCATCACATTATATTTAGGTCCTCCTCCCTCCTCTCCCACCCCCTCTCCTTTCTCCCCTCCCTGACCCACTTATCCCCAAATAAACATTAAACTATTGATTGTGTCCATGGGTTATTTGTTTGTTCATTTCTTTTTTCTTTGCTTTCAGTTTTATATTCCGCATATGAGTGAAGTCATACAGTTCCTTGTTTCTTCTGTCTGGCTTATTTCACTTAGCATGATGATCTCCAGGTCCATCCATTTTGTTACAAATGGCACTATTTCATCTTTTCTTACAGCTGAGTAATATTCCATTGCATATATGTACCACAGCTTCTTTAGCCACT